>CM022770.1:21713176-21775676 GCA_012411365.1 Ameiurus melas | reverse complement strand
TCATGTTAGCTGGCACTATTTGCAGATTGTACAGTTACTAAGTATTCTTCGCAGCAAGTTTACGCCTGCTAAGCATTGTAAAGTTTACAGCAGCTAGATTTATAGATGCCAAGCCCGATTTGTAAAGTTTTACACTCCCTAAGCTCTACTTGTGAAGTTGCAGAATGTATGGTTATAACCATTATTCATCAAGTTTCCAGTCTCTAAGCATGATTTGTCAAATTTACTCCCTGCGTTTTGTACTCAGTAAGTGTTCTTCACACAGGTTACAGTTGTTAAACGCTGTTCGTAAAGTTTACGGCCACTGCATTTTGTAGTCCGTATTTTATTCGGGAAAATCTGCGGTCACTGAGCACCGTTCGTACTGTTGCCGAATTTAAGGTTGGTACGCATTATTATTTCTTGCATTATTATACTCGAGATGCTTCATTAACAATTCATCTGGACCTCAGACACGGTCAAAGTTTGAAAGCCGTGAGATTAAAGAATTATTCTATGCCTTTAGATCCCGACGATAAACGGACTAATTCTTCATTATTAATGAATAAATAAATAATCGTAAGTGTTTGTAATCAGCTGGAGCTTTGTGTTTGTGTACAGTGTAACTACTGCTACCCAGCTGAGGTCCTGGCAGAGGTCAGAGAGGTCACGTCGGCGTTTCCTGACCTGCACTTGTACGTGGATTATTACTGTAAGTGTTTTTTTTTTTATTACACACCAAAGCCCCAAACTGTTTTGTTCGTTTCTGATGTTTTATCACATGTATGCAAATTGTATTTATTTATTAATTAATTCATATATATATATATATTTTTTTTTTACAGATTACCCCAACAACGACAGGAAGCAGCTGGTCAATTTGCGTGGCACCGTCCCCGTGCTTTACGAAGGTAACCTCAGCGTCCATCACACACATTATGACCAGAGGTTAAACACAAAGCAGTACAGAAATCCACGTGTGTGTGTGTGTGTGTGTGTGTGTGTGTGTTGGCCCCTAAGGTGCACAGTACAACATCCCGGTGTGCATCTGGATCCACGAGACACACCCCCAGAACTCGCCACGCTGCCTGGTGTGCCCGTTACGCAGCATGGTGATCAACAGCAGGAGCAGCAGCGTGGACGCTCAGGGTCACGTCCTCCTGCACTGCCTCAGCAACTGGAAGCAGGTGAGCCAGGCCTTTATTATTACGCCTCAGGAGCAGCGGGGTGACATTTACATTTTCAACATAAAAAGTCCCTCTGAATAAAAGTGAAGCCGTCAAGCAGCATGAAAAGTAGGTGATTTTGACGATACCATGACATGTATCATCATAAGAAAAGCTTTGAGTTTGATTATTATTATTATTATTATTACGATACTGTTATTTATTGTATTCAGAAATACATCATTGATCACTGAAAGGAGGAAAATGTTTGAACGTTTCGCAACATCTCTACATTAAGCCGTGGTAAAGATTCCCACATTTACACCTGCGTATGATTTTTGATTCACAGGGTTGGTCCAACCTGTCCATCGTCCTGGAGGAGATGGTCGCTGCGTTCCAGCGTGAGCCGCCTCTTTTCTCCAGAGCTCCGAATCTCGCCTCTAGCGCCAAGCAGCGTTCGCTCGTGGAGCAGAGCGATCTTCACAGACCTGACCAGACCCCCAGGAGGTCAGTGGAACAAACACCAGCTCGAAAACCAGATGTTTCTATTAATGTGTCTGTGGTTTTGACGCAACGTATTATTAAAAGAATGATTTTGGTGAGGCATCCATTCCGTACACTGATGATTCGCCCTTGTGGACGACAATGCTTTGCTTTTGCTGCGGCGTTTTTTTGCAATTTGCAGAGAATTGTGTTGTTGTTTTTTTGGTTGTTGTCTTTTTTTGCAGAAAACTACTCGAAATATTTTTGCACGCTCTTTCTCAGTGTTCTTTGTTGGTATAAACGAGACCTTTTAGCCATACTCGCGTGAATCGAAGAGGGTTTGGGCCGAATGCGGCCCAAATCTGCGGAAAATTTGCCGTGGATTTGCGTTCGTTTCTGCGAGCGTGAAATTCCTGTGACCGATTTGTTCTCCTCGTCTTCTCACAAAACCCAGAGCTCGACGTTACGACTGTAAAAACAGCATTTTGTCATGAATCATAATTACCGAAAGGTCTCGTATCATCTCTTATGGTTTTTTTTTTTTTTTCCCCCCGCAGTGGGAACCCCGTACACAGGAAGTTCTCTCACCCTGAAATGTCCTCATCAGCTCTGACCCAGTCAGCACACAGCTGTAAGACCTCACTGTTCCGTACGGTCTTTTCGAGATTATATTTAATAAGATCTCTGTTCTCTGACTTGTGAGACGTTCTTTTCTTCGTTTCCAACATCCCGTATCCGTGTGGCGGTGGTCTGGATCCTAGCTCAGAGTGTGAAGGGGAGTCAGTCTCAGGACGGTGTAGGAGAGCTGAGCGGTGTGAAGAGGTCGTACACACAGGAGCTGCTGGATTTCGGGATTTTGTTCGGAACGCCGAACCTCCAGAAAAACCCGACCAACCCGTTCATCACTGGTAAAAACACAAAAAAAAATACACTGTTTGGATGATCCTTCAGACACACAGCTCTATTTTCCAATCTAGTAGACTATAAGCTTGCAATAGTGAGTAAGTGAATTTCAGAGTTAAATATAACGACGCTACAACGATTTTCTCCTAAGGAGGAAGAACTAGGATCACGTCTGTAGCTTGTTATTATTTTTTTTTCTTCTCTGTGATTTCTGCTATTTTCAGCCCCAAATATGAACGCCTCCGATCCAGAAGACATCCGCAACCTGTTTAAAAGCCTTCAGCTGGAAAGGATAAACACGCACCAACTTCACTACAAAGACAAGGGTACGAAGCAGATTCGACGGTCTTTACACCGTTCTGTTTACGTTACACTTTTTCACCCCATTTTCTCCAAATTTGGTCATTTGTTAATTCGCAACCGCCAGCTAGCTCTCCGCTATCACACAACAGCTAACAGTAGGGGAGGGAAGGAAAGCGCTATCTGTCCTCTTCCACAGGCGTCTGTGATTGGCTCGTTTTGACGTGATTGACCGGTGTGTGAGAGAGAGAGAGAGAGTGTAAGGTCTTCCCACACACTCAGACTGCATGGCTAATCCGATCACGCTCTCTCCGACACCGCGGGCCAATGAAATTCTTTGCTTTTGTAAAACGTATTCTTAAACACACGTTATCTATCAGATGTCCGAGTGAGCTGTTGGTTTTGTTTTGTTTTGTTTTTTTACATACGTTATTGGAGAAATTCGTGGATAAACGTGTTGTTCCCTTCCAGACATTCCGCAGGCGTGGAGGCAGAGGCAGAGTCAGGGGCACGAGGAGGGATCTTCGCCCCAGCCGAGGTTACTCGGTGACGGACACAGAGTCTTGGTGAGCCACCTGCCCGTGGGCGTCTCTCCTCAGAGGATGAAGAACAAGCTGACCATTTACTTTCAGAGGAAGCAGAACAGAGGCGGCGAGGTAGTGGCCGTCACGTACCCTTCGGCTCAGCTGGACCAGGCGGTGATCACCTTCAGGAACTACAGAGGTAAAAACAAACACACTGTTCCTGTGAGTTTTACTGAGAAGTGGACAATAGAGAAAATTTGTAATAATAATAATAGTAATAATAATAATAATAATAATCAGTACCACCGAAACAGTTGCTGTTGTATGTAAATTTTCCCGAACGACTGACGCAGACGCAGCGCATGTCCTGAAAGAGCCAAGCAGGATTATCACGGTGGACGAGCATCAAATTCTCATCCAGCTACAGAACTTCAGTAGCTTACAAGTAAGTGGAAGTAAAATGACATCAAACCCTCTCCGATTCTCCCCCGGGTTCCCTTCTAACCCCGAGCTCTTCCACTGCAGGTCCCCGTCCCTAGAGGCGTCCAGGGCGAGAAAGCCGAGATGTTCATCATCATCCTGAGTCAGGAGGGCTGCACTTTCACCCCCGCAGATGTGCTGGAGGCGGTTCAGGCGTGCCGAGACATCCCGTCTGCTCTCAAATACCTCTCCCACGACTGCCCCATCTGCCAGGAGCAGGTGTCCTTCAGCAAGGTCAGAGAACACTGCACCTTTTTCTTCTCCACATCTGGTCTAATTCTGTTCTCGAAGGAACCTCGGACGCAGCGCAGTTCGGTCTTTCTCCTGCTTTTTTTAATACACCCGATTCGACTTGTCCTGGTTTATCCAGTTTCAAACTGTTGAGTGGTTTCGCTCTTTCTCAGCACAGGCCGCGATCATGATCGAACAGCTGTCAGGAAGGTCAGCGCTTATGAAACCCGAGCGATCGCTCATGCTCGACGTCCGTCGTGACCGAGCGAGGCCTTTAAATAGAACATTCCTCACTGGTGGAACGTTAGAGCTGGAAATCGGTCCGTTCGAAACCAGCAGTTCAGCAGAATAAATAAATAAATAAGTGATAATCTGCAAGACAAGTGTAGCTAAAAAGTAATAAACGTCTATCTGACTCAAATTATTTTCCACAAATGTTCAAACGTCAGTTAGTAGAAATCATATTGCACATTATATTAATCCTTTTTAAATAAACAATTTTGTAAAATATTGAGGATCACTCGAATTCCATTGTATAGCTTGTAGCTTTATGCTACAATTCCAGTCTCATTGTATTCCCCAAGATGGCCGCCTATAGAGCGTTCCAAGTTTCATTAATGCTTCTAGATTACAGAAAGTCTCTCTACTGGGTCGTAAACCACATCAGGAGTCTGTGATGTCACTGAAGAGTGGGTGTGGTTTTTACACAGTTAACGCTAATTCCTAGTCAGCTTTTGATTCAGATAAAGCTAAAGAGTGGGGAATCACTGAGCACGGTCATGTTAATACAGTTAGCAAATGGTCTTCTCACACTGAAACGCAGTGGTTAAAATCCTCCATCACCATCAGTCCTGAACGAAAGTGCCTTCCTCAGATGATCACCATGACGCACTGCTCGTGTACGTTCTGCGAAAGCTGCTTCAAGGCCTACTTCTCGTCCGTCATCAAAGAGAAGAGCATCGAGCACGCGGTGTGTCCGCTGTGTAACGAGCCGGACGTGCGCGCAGCAGGACGCAGGGAGGAGTCCATGGAGTACTTCAGCCTTCTCGACACGCAGGTCAGACTCGCGCCACGTCGACGCCGTCGATAACCGCTTAGACGATTATTCACTACTAATCCCGTGCATCGGATAAACGATATTCACCATGGACGAAACGTCTTCTCTACTTCTTGTATTTGTCTTGTAAATGTAATCTTTACAAAAAAGCCTAATCACATTTTAAAAGAATTATTAGAAACCTGCGCGTTTAATATCAGCACTTGGCGTTCTGCACACACAGATCAGGCACTATCTGGACGCACAGACCCATGAGCTGTTTCAGAGGAAGCTGAGGGACCGGGCTCTGCAGGAGATGCCTAACTTCCGCTGGTGTGCTCATGTAAGACCTCGCGTGTATTCCATATATGTATATATTCAGCATATTTACTTCAAAGAGAGTACGATAAATCTAACGCTTCCTGTCCTGGTAATAACGCTTTATTAGTATTATTATTCCTCGCTGTTAGAAAGGATAGCCGTGTGTTTTGGTGACGCGTAACTCTCTCCGTTCTGTGCAGTGTTCTTTCGGACTTCTTCACGAAGCGGACAGACTGAGGATGGACTGCCCCAGCTGCCAGAAGAGCACGTGCTTCAAGTGCAAAAGCCCTGTATGTGAAGCTTCTACGTATCCGACACCGTGAACAGAGAGATCGTTTAAAGGAGAAGTGGATTTATATTAGTAGTGGATGTTCTATCCGTTTATCGTTAGGCCGAGATTACACGGAGCGTCCGCCATACGAGTCCCTTACAAGTGAATCAGCCGTTACTATAGAAACCACCACGTATCGATCAGAACGAGATTTGTAGCTGCACGACGGTCCGAACCGCTGCTCTAGAAAGTTCATCAGCACCGACTGACCAATCAGAATCGAGAATTAAACACCCAGCCGAATCGTCGCTAAGGAACTGGATGTGGTTTGAGGAAGACGAATATTTTACGCGAGATGAAATTCGCCACATTAGCGTAACTAAAGCGAACTTCGCACACCATGTGACACGATCAGTTCTTTAAAAACAACATGAAAGTAAAGCGAATTGTTTTCTCTGCCGTCTCCTTTCTGTCGTCAGTGGGCTTCCCAGCATGAAGGACTTCCCTGCGAGAAGTTTAAGGAGTGGCTGCAGCTCAACAGCCCCGAGTTCCAAAACTCGCGTCTGGAGCTCCTCCTCAGCCGCAACAAGATAGGTCTGATGCGCTTCATTTTTTTTTGATAACGTTCCAGTCTATCTGCATCACTCGGATCAACTATTCTGTAACGTGCCTTTATGTATAAACGGAGTATTTTCAGTAGTTTGTGTTTTTGTTTCTTGTTTTGCAGACTGCCCCAAATGCAAGTTCCGGTTCTTTCTGTCTAAAGGCGGCTGTTTACATTTTAAGTGCACTCAATGCCAGCACGAGTTCTGCGGAGGCTGCAGTCGGCCGTTCAGGATAGGCGCGGTGAGTCTCTGTCGCTCTCCGTCGTGTCCTCCCTCTATTTCCGTACCCCAATGTTCCACTCCCCCCCACAGAAGTTTCCTTATAGCACACCTATTATGGTTTTGAAACGTGCCTAATTTTGTTTTAAAGCTCTCATGCAATATATTTACGCGCATCCGAGGTCAAAAAACACTTTAACGTGCTCATCATTTAATCTGCAGCGTTATCCTGTCCCCCAAGCCCGCGGACAGCGAGCAGCTGATGAAGACCAGAGGCGGGGCTTTTTGTTACAAACCTACGTACAGGAAGTAAAGTCTGGAATCACTAACGAGTCGTTTCAGCCGTTCCGAATCGGTCCCTTCTTTCGGGAGTCGATAACTCCGTTTGACGTGCGCTTCGATTTTTGAAACTTTGCAGACGTTTTTTTACGTTCACACGCAGCTACGTATATAATGAAAGGTAAACACTGCATGAAAGGTAAAAACTGAAAAACCATAATAGGTGCACTTTAAATGAACGGAAAACATCACAAGGCTAGCTCGCTTAGCACTTTCATTCACTGACAACACCATAAAGATTACAACTGTGAAGCTTCATCATCTGTACTCTCTCTCTTTTCTCTCTCTCTTTTTCTCTTTCTCCTCTCTCTTTCTTTTTCTCTGTCTCTCTCTCTCTCTCTCTCTCTCTCTCTCTCGCCCGTGCAGGCGTGTGATTTCTCCGCTGAATGTGCTGCTAAGGGTTTACACGCCCATCACCCCAGGGACTGTCTGTACCACCTCCGAGACTGGAATGTCTCCAGACTGCGCGGTCTGTTGCTGGTGAGACTTCTCTCTAAGGATCAGTGATGCGATACATTTCGATAATTATGAACCGTTAGTGATTTCACAGTAACCACAGTGTGACCAAACTGTCGGTTGTTTCCATAAACGACGCTTCATGTTTTTGTTTTTTTGCCCTGGAGTTACCGTTACCATCCTGGCGTTTATTTCTGTTCTGTAATTTCTTCATTCAGCAAACGATTCGCAACACGTTAATATTAATACACGCCTCCTGCCAACTTCCTCCGCTCGACTCGGCGGTTTCATTCCCCTCCATCTTTCTTTTCAGCACCATGGCGTGTCCCATCCGTTCGTGTCCAGACGGAAAGACGACGACGGGAAAAAGGGTTCGAAAGGTATCACCGCTGAGTTCTCAAAAGCTTCAATAAGACCAGAGGACTGTTGGCATCGTGGTATTACTAGAGACGCAAAAATGTGAAAGAATCCGAGTTGTTTGTTATAAAGATCGTATCATTCTTCACTAATATCGGTCGCAAAAGACGGAAATGAAGAGACACGAGAACAGATGACATTATGACGTTACATTTAAAAAAAATATTCAAAAATTTTAAATAAGCAAACATTATAACGTTAAAGGGGGGGCGATATTTTGGCGGACAGATTTTCGAAAGCATCGTGAGAGTGTGAGTGGCCTGAACGTATTTCTGTCTGCCGCAGGTGTGTGTGGTGTAATGGAGCACAAAGAGACCGGCAGCGCAAAAGAAGATCCGTGTGGGCGTCCGACTTTCCATGAATCTAACGGCTACTGCATGTAAGGCACACCTTCACTTCCTGTTCGAAGTCCGTACTTCTTTATTCCGCTTCCTGATTTTAACCCACACTCGGGAAGTCCTTCTCGTCATTCAGCGTTCTGTTCCGACCGTGACCGACCGCTGCTAGTACCACAGCGATTTGCCAAGAACGCTACTTTTGTATTTATTAATGTACACAAAGTCGTACTTTATCAGTTTATTGGTACACTTACTCTCGTGGAACATCCCCAGACAAGTTCGTTTCCGGTATCGCTTACGTCGCGGCTGCTATAAACGCCGAAGACTCCTCGGTCAGAAAACGTAAAGCTACGGCTTTAGCTCTGACCGTTACAATGCGCTGACACGGGAGACTCCTCCCATAAACGATAGACAAACACTTCCGAACAGAAAATGTCTCCGTATCAACGATCACACTCGTTCGTGTGGTGCGTCAGCTGTTACTATAGAAACTTACGTAGGCTGTATCGTATATTACGTTCTAGAACTACTGTCAAACACTTTCTGACCAATCAGAATCGAGGATCCGACAGCACTGTGTGTTTGAACTGTGTATTAAAGATCTACACCGCTAAAAGAACCGTGTCCTGTTTGTGGCTCTTTGCTCAAGGCTTCATTATAAGGAGTGTCTGGTGGAGCTGATTAACCAGAACCGCCTCGATCCGGCGGTGCTGCTCGAGATACCCGAACTGCGCGCCGAACTGGACCGCTGGAAGATCCCAGTCCCGGAGAAACAACCCCTGGAGCCAGACAAGACCTACAAGGAGCGCCTCAGACAGGTCAGACAGGATCACTACATCCATCAGTGGAGATATGGTGATTGGCGTTGGTAGAGATCGGTCATCTAGTGGATTTTTTTTTTTTCGAATTCCCAGCACAACAAAGGCAACCGAGGAACGATTCCGAGCTGATTCATGATTTTGGTACCGCGTGTCGTTTGTGGGTCTCTGGCTACCCGTGTGATTGCAAAGCCGATTTAATTAGAGTTATTATTAAAGTATCTCTCGTTTTTATCAGATGTTGATCCAGAGGGTGGGTTTGACCGCAAGCGTCACTTCGAGGTCAAACCCGGCTGCTCCTCCCACACCTTCGCCTTCTCCCACCTCCCCGCCGCTCGCCGCCGCCCCCTGGTACTCGGTGCTGAACCCGGGCAGAACCAAAGCTGAAGACTCGCAACTGCTGCTGCTGCTCAACGACTGAGGAGAGACTTTTAAAATCGTACTCGCACGCTGAGCAAGATCCGATCGATCCCCAGCGTGTTTCCACTGTGCCCTGAGGTGTTCTCGCTACCAGAGTAGCACACCTGATCCATTCAGCAGGTACGCTCCTGAAACAGGACGTTGCTTTTAGTTTTCAGCTTTTTGTTCTTTTTTTTTTTTGGTTCTCTATGCAGTTACGCTTACGCAGAATGAAGTCTTAAGTATTTACACTCATGTTGGGTCTTGGCGCTGTATCACAGCACAATGTTTATTAAGCACTTTATACTCGAGGAGGAAGATCTGTCTCTCTCTCTCTCGATTCGCTCAAGCTTCACGTTCACGACCCATTTTATACACCACACACAATTTTATTTGGGAGATAATGGCTGCGACCTGTCCGTGTTTTCCAATTTGTATTTAATTATTATTAATGTTTTAATAATTGATCGCGTTTTTAATGTTTTTGAATCGTAGTCACATGGTTTTTAACTCGTTTCTTCGTTCTCTTATCTCATCGACACAGACAGGAAGTAAGTCTACAAGACGAACCGATCGCTTTCAAACGTGTTTTTTTTTTTGTTCAGTTTAATGACCTTCTTTTGGTTTATTCGAAGAAATCGTTATTTTTATTTATTTTTTTTCCGTTTATTTATTTATTTGGAAGGAGTCTCCAGTGTCGGCGTACCTTTTCTGGTGCATTTAGGACAGAGGAGTTTACGCGTTTCTGGCTGTTCTTGTCGCCGTGTCAACTTCGAGAGAGAGGAAGAAAGAGGCCGGCGAACGAAACGACCGGTTTATATCGGACGTTCCACGGCGTTGAACGTAACTCTAAACGGATCAAAAGTACGACGCATCATCTGACGATAAAAATTGTAACCGTTGCTCTGGAATCGGAGGCATACAAGACTTTGTAGCGTGCGGTTACACGGGCGCGATCAACTTTAGAAAAGGAGAAACCCGTAACCGCGCTCGATCACGCCGATCGTTTTCCTCGAACAGCACAACGCCGAGTTTTCTGAAAATATCTCGCATGCTTTAGTGTTAGCATACAGAGCCGAAACAAATGCTAACAGACCGCACTAAATTTTACCCGAGCTTATGTTCTCACGTGTGTGTCTTATTTAATTATCTTTCTTTTATATAAGTGTGAGACTCGTCTAAACTCTGCACACCGCACTAAAACACTGTCCCAGTGTCTCCTCGTTCTTCTTTTTCTCCTCTGTGCATTCATTTCGAACGTGAATAACCGTCATCTTACAGCTTTCTGATTTAAAGAGCACAGGAGTGCAGGTTTTATTGATGGCGACGCGAGCATTAAACGCAGAGGGGACGTTGTGAATAACTGGGATAATAAAATATTTTTCTATCATGTCTATGTTTGAGTTTTCAGTGTACAGTATAGAGTATTTATAACAGGGTCGAACAAACATATCATCAGGTCAGAGGTCAAAAACACCCGGGATTTTAAGACAACGTGAAAACATCATGAATACGCTACGCAGCATAAACTCGTCATTGTTTAGTCTCTAAAGGGGCGTCGTCCCGGACAGCAGGAAACGCCACGAGCTCTTTGATGACCCTCTCGGCGATGGTTTGGTTATTCGCTGCGACGATTCTCCTGGACATCAGGTCCATGGGTCCACCTGCACGTTAAACACACGCTGGCATGAGCACTGCGGTCTGATTTACATCGCAAGTATGAAAGCATCGGGTTCTTCGTCTTCTCTCACCCTCGAAGTCCAGGAGAACTCCTCCTGCCTCCTCCACGATGACCGCGGCGGCCGCCACGTCCCAGCAGTGGATCCCGATCTCGTAATACGCCTCCACGCGCCCCGCCGCCACCTGGCACATGTTCAACGCAGCAGAGCCCAAACCACGCATCCTGACAGAGGGGAGCGGTGAGACAGAGGAGCGGTGGGAGACGGGGAGCGGTGAGACGGGGGAGCGGTGAGACAGAGGGGAGCGGTGAGACAGAGAGGAGGGGTGAGACAGAGGGGAGCGGTGAGACAGAGGGGAGCGGTGAGACAGAGAGGAGGGGTGAGACAGAGGGGAGCGGTGAGACAGAGAGGAGGGGTGAGACAGAGGGGAGCGGGGGAGGGGTGAGACAGATGAGAGCAGCTCCTATGTTTTCTTTTTCCAAAATTGTAACGTGGCCGTGGGTAAGACAAAGGTTACTAGTGAGGTCCTCGCTCTTTAGCTCTTTGTCTGTGTGTGTGTGTGTGTGTGTGTGTGTGTGTACCCGTGCACTGGCAGACAGAGGATCTTCCTCATGTTGGAGAAGATTTTGTCGACCACGTCAGGGTCTCGGTCTGAGCCGAACTCCGTGGCAATCATGGACTGATTAATCTCTGAAACGGGATTTAAACAGATCGGGGTCAAGAACATCTGTTCTGTTACGCTGTGAAAATGAAAAGAGATGAGAGGAGGATGAGAAGGATGATGAGGAGGAAGAACAAGCGTGACGATGACGTGTGGAACCTTTCTGATGGGAGACTTGTAGAGGTTCTCCGTTACAGAACGCTCCTTTCCCCCTGCGGGCCGTGTACATCTTATCCTCTATACAGCTGTACACCACGCCAAACTCCAACTGCAGCGCGCACACACACACACACACACACACACACATACACACACACACATACACACATACACAACGTTAAAGCAGAAAGGAAGAAGAAGAAGCGTGTAGACTAAAGGAAGTGGTGTGACGTCTCTCACCGTCTTCTCGACTGCAAACCCGATACACACCGCCACGAACGGATATCTGGATTAAAAGCATTTAAGAGCGAGAATTACCACCGGTCCTCATTCCTCTACAGATATTTACACCCCCACTGTTCGTGTTCCAGAGGATCTAGAATCCAATCCTGACACCGGACACCGCGTCTTATTCCGTTTGTTTGTTTTGTTTGATGTTTTTAAGGCGTGTCCGGGATTTGAACTTCCCTTCGATGATGAACTGACCCGTGTACGAAGTTAGTGGTGCCGTCCACAGGGTCGATGATCCAGGTGGGATTTTCAGACAGGACGCAGGGCTGACCATCAGCTACTGACTCCTCTCCGATAAAGCTGACGCGCGCGCACACGCACGCACACACACACACACACACACACACACGCACGCACACACGCGCACACACACGCACATGAAGAAAAAGGATTTAAAATGTGCCGTTTTTACCAAATGTGATTATTCTTCACTTTACAGTTATTTTCATTTTTTACTCTTTTTTTTTTATTATTATTATTATTTATTCTAGCAATCTTTCTCTCCGCAGGCCACACGATCGAGAACAGGAAATCTATTTTATTATAAATCATTATAAATTGATGAGTTTATTGCTAATTGCAGCAAAGGACAGTACAAAAAAACAATAATCATGTACAATATGTGGGTGAAAGTGTGAAGAAGAAGAAAAGCTGCAAATGGACCGTAAAATAAACGGGGAAAATAAATTAAAAAAATAACGGAACAGAAATGTTTAATAATAATTCATTCAATAAGTGAGTAAATAAACGATTAAGCATTTAAATGAACGAGCGAGTCAGTAAATAGATGAGTAAATGAGTATTTGCGAAACAGAAATGTGCCGTGTTTCGGTACAGAGTCGGAGTGAGACTGCTGCTGTGTGTGTGTGTGTGTGAGTGTGAGAGATACCTGTGTGTAGGAAACTTCTCCTTGACTGAAGTGATAATGAGCTGCTCCACTTTCTGGTCGGTTTTAGTCACCAGGTCCACCGATGTGCTTTTACACATCACCTTCCTCTCATTCTGCAGAGCCTCGCGTACCACCTGTAAGCGAGAGAAGGTGAGGGATTGAGTGAGAGAGCAAGAGAAAAAAAGAATGTGTGAGAGAGAAAACAAGAGAGGGCTGGGGGAGAGAAAGCAAGAGAGAGGGAGAAAGTGAGAGAGGGTGAGGGAGAGAGTGAGTGTGTGAGAAAGCGAGAGAGGGGGAGGGAGAGAGAAAAAGAGTGAGAGTGAGAAAGAAAGAGAGGGTGGGGGAGAAAGCAAGAGAAAGAGAGAGTGAGAGTGGGGGGAGAAAGCAAGAGAGTGAAAAGCAAGAGAGGGTGAGGGAAAGAGAGATTGGGTGAGAGAGTGTGAGAGGGTGAGGGAGAGAGAGATTGAGTGAGAGGGGGAGGGGAAAAAAAATGGGTAGAGTGTGTGAGAGGGTGAGGGGGAGAGAGAGTGAGTGAGAGAGTGTGAGAGGGGGAGGGAGAGAGAGAGTGAGTGAGAGGTGTGAGGGGGAGGAGAGAGATTGAGTAAGAGGGAGAGAGATATTGGGTGAGAGGGGGAGGGAGAGAGAGATTGGGTGAGAGGGAGAGGAGATTGGGTGAGAGGAGAGAGATTGAGTGAGAGTGTGTGAGAGCAGTGAGAGAGGGTGAGGAGAGAGAGATTGAGTGAGAGTGTGAGAGGGTGAGGGAAATGGGTGAGAGGGGAGGGAGAGAGATGGGTGAGAGGTGTGAGAGGGTGAGGGAGAGATTGAGTGAGAGAGAGAGGGGAGGGAGAGAGAGATTGAGTGAGAGTGTGTGAGAAGGGTGAGGGAGAGAGATTGAGTGAGAGTGTGAGGAGAGAGGTTGAGATGAGAGTGTGTGAGAACGGAGATTGGGTAGGGAGGGAGAGAGATTGAGTGAGAGTGTGAGAGGGGGAGGGAGAGAGAGATTGGGTGAGAGGGGAGGGAGAGAGAGATTGAGTGAGAGTGTGTGAGAGGGGGAGGGAGAGAGAGATTGAGTGAGAGTGTGTGAGAACGTGAGAGAGGGTGAGGGAGAGAGAGATTGAGTGTGAGAGTGAGAAAGAGAAGGACAGACCTCGCCTGCTTTTCTGGCCACAGCCACAGCGTGGTCCATGGCTTCCTGCCAGAGATCAGGCATCTCTCTGTCCTGGATGTAAATTGTCTGTGAGAGAGCGGCGCTGAAACACGCTGCAGAACAGGAATAAGCCTCGACCTGCTGGACGACACAAGTCTCTCTCTCAGCAGCCGAAGGACTCTGGGACGGGATTCCAGCAGTTTCTCTTTCTTCACCTTCTCCTGCACCGCATCCAGAACGTCATGAAGGCTGTTGTAAAGAAACCACAAGATGGTCATCAGAGCGTTTCTGTAATCTCACATCACTGTACTTCTCTCTTTTGATTTTAACTCTAAATCCATATGACGTCATTATAAGTAATAAAAAAGAAAAAGAAAACCTAAAGAATAATTGAGGCATGAAAGGGTGAACAGACTCAAGTCACCTCTAATGAACATTAATAACAGCTGAATTAATATTAATAACACTTAAGGTTTCAGTTTCCCCCTCGTAGTGCACTTTTATACCGGAATTAGGAGACTATTTCTCATTTTAGATATAAATGTTGATCATATTCCCTCCAGAATGCTCAGGAACCCTGATCAGATAAACAGGGATAAATGACACTCGGTCTACCATTTATATTCATTTTCTACCCTGGAAATAGAATTAAACCATTAGTAATGCAGGTTGTCAGAGACTTCAGTAACACGACATAATCATACTGTATGGAATGAACAAATATAATAATAATAATAATAACAACAACCAGAAAGACGAGACTGGAAAAAAAAAAACATCTAACCAGGAAGTGATGCTCCGCGCTCTTCTTCGACGGTGAAATGAAAGCCCGCTCAGGATGCATGATGGTAAACGACAGCGCTTACCGCCATCTAGCGGATAAGTGCGGTATTACAACACGTGATATTTTTTCTTTCCGTCCATCTTCTATACCGCTTACTCCTTTTCAGCGTCACGGGGGAACCTGGAGCCTATCCCAGGGAGCATGGGGCACAAGGCGGGGTTACACCCTGGACCGGGTGCCAGTCCATCACAGGGCACACAATCACTCACACACCTGTTCATACACTACGGACACTTTGGACAATCAGCCTACCATGTATGTGTTTGGACTGGGGGAGGAAACCGGAGTACCCGGAGGAAACCCTCACAGCACGGGGAGAACATGCAGACTCCGCACACACAGGGCCACGGTGGGACTCGAACCCCCGAGTCTGGAGGTGTGAGACGACCGTGTTAACCACTAAGCCACGCACGCGTTGATGAGGCAAAGATCAACATGGAGCAGAATGATGGGATGAGACGAGCATGGAGAGAGAAAGAGAGGAACTGCTCATGATCTGAAGACCTCATCTTATGCTGTGGGCGTGTACGGCTGCTATTATATCTGGTTCCTGTGTATTTACTGGTGGCGCGACTGCTGAATGAAGCAGCAGGATGAATTCTGAAGCGTATAGGGCGATATTATCTGCACAGATTCAGCCAAATGCTCCAAAAGCCCTATTGAACGGCGCTTCACAGTGCAGCTGGATAATAACGGCCTGAAGCTTACGTCAAAAGGACCCCAAGCCCTTTTTAAGGCAAAGAAGTGGAATGTTCTGCTCAAAAAGTCAATCACCTGAGCTAAAAATCCTATTCGCTCAGGTGCATTTCACTTGAAGGTAAAACTGAACATCTCAAAACATCTCAAGAACAAACAGGAAGCGAGGACAGCTGCAGTGAAGACCTGGTCGAGCTTCACCCGGAAAGAAACCCAGCGTCTGGTGATGTCTGTGGGTTCTGTACCTTTTATCCTACACAGGGTCACGGGGTACCTGGTGCCCATCTCAGGGAACTCGGAGGACACTCTAGAACGGGGTAACAAACCATCTCAGGGCACAATCGCACACTACGGACAAATTGGAAATTTGTCCAATCAGCCTACAACGCATGTCTTTGGATTGGGCGAGGGAACCGGAGTACCAGGAGGAAACCCCTGAAGCACGGGGAGAACATGCAAACTCCAGAGGGCTGCCAGGCAAACGTGCTAACCACTAATCCACCATGTTTGTCCAATTATTTTTGCCCACATACTTACAGCCCTCAGATTGAAGCTGAAACTCTGCACTTCGAGCTCATATTCATTTCATTTCATCTCAATATACTGTAACAGACAGCTGAAAACAACAATAACTCCGTCAAAGTCCAATGGATCTGAATGTATATGCAAAAGTCATGAAAGACACAAGGAAACATGATTGTATTTTTTTTAATATGGCTTTGATATTTTTATTTCCCTGTTATGTTCGCAACCTGGAACCAACCTTCTGCCCATTATTACGTGGTGAAAACGGCACTGTGGTGAACCGCATGTCCGTCGGAAGTCAAACAGCCGTGACGTCGACGAGCAACTGATCAAAAGCGGTGACCTGGTAAAGCGTTACATAAAAGCTTCGTTCGGAAAATCGATTACCGTGACATGAAAGTGTAATACTGGTACACGTTTACTTGTAGGTTGGAACAGGGAGAGGAAATACTCCAAATATTGTATCTGGCACTAACAGACTGTCGTACGTTAGTACTTCCTTGTCGTGTAATATTGCTACCTCGTTAGCGATAGTAAATGTAACGAAACGTAAATGTGTATATCGTCGGATCCGCGTAAAAACTGTAGACCACCGGATCAGATTCATGAATTATCGCTTAAATTATCGCTCCCAGTGAGTTCGAAACTCGTTCCCTTTTCCAAAACAGAAAATACACTTCTGTACACGATCGCTGTAATATAATTAGACGAGTGTAGTGGGACGGTATGAGAAAATACAGACGAAGCATAAATATGGGTTAAACACGTCAAAACGAGTCCGTGGTTTCAAAACAAAACAAACAAAAAAAACAGTCATATAAAACGTGTCGAACGTAAAAAAAAAAACCCAAAAACAAACAAACATGAAAAATCGAATGAAACTGTACCCAATTTCAGTTTCCTCCTTCTGTAAACGTAGTCGTCATGTAGTCGAGGTATGTTCGGCGTTTATTTCACTGGAGCTATGAGGGTAATATGTCCAAGAATACACACACACGCATGTCCGACTCTTCATGCTTACTTTCTTTAAACGATGAATGTGTACACCAGTCGGGAATTGGGAAGTTTTATCCTGCTAACGTCTAGACTTTCTGATGCAAAATTCTGTCCTTAAACTTTAAAAGGCGGAGCTTCGAGGAATGAACGATTACAAAATGGCCGCCGCGGTTCCCAGAATTCGGCTCCACGGTGAGTTTTTGCTTACGGATACGTCACGTCGCGTCCTAATAGCAAGAGCAACTCTGTGACATGACTGAACATCTGGATAAGGGTTTTACGCAGATACTGGGATCATTAGCTACATTAGCCTTTACTTTAGCTAAGTAGCATTTAGGTAATTAGTAATACCACAAACCAAACATATCTTTGCTGATGGACTACATTTACGGCAAGGAGGAAACTTTGCATATATATATATATATATATATATATATATATATATATATATATATATATATAATCTCTTTCTTTAAGGTCTGGATACATTAAGCAAATTTATTCGTAGCAACAATGACACAAATTAATATTTAATCCAGAGAAATTGGAGATCTGTAGTAATAGTTATCTATAAGATGAAGATTTGTGTTGTGAAGATATTTTCGTGTGGATTGTCATGATGTCTTAGTGTATGCAGACCTTACTCACAACCCAAAAGTGCTAGAATTGCTAACAGCGAACAGAAACAGAGCTTGTTAGCACGATGCGTATGAGATTGTCGCCGTAGCTGCAGCCGAACGGACACTTCCAAAACAACAACAACAACAACAAAACAAAACAACGACACAAGGACATGCTCTTGTGTATCAGACTGTCTATTTCATCGTAGCTTTCAGAAGAAGGCGGGGTTGGTGTGTTCGATGATGCAGCGCTTGCAGTGGCGCTTGACGAAGCGCAGCGCGTCGAGTGACACGTCGCAGTCCTGCACGTTAAGCAGCTGCAGGTCGAAACAGTTGGCCGCCACTACCTGCAGCCCGCGGCCCGTGATGCTCTCGCACGCCTTCAGGCTCAGGCGCTTCAGATTGAAGCAGTTGAGCGCGAGTACCTCCAGCCCGGCATCCGACACCAGCGGGCACTTGCCGATGTCCAGGCTCTTGAGCTTGGGACAGCTCTTAGCCAGGTGCTCGATGCCGTGGTCCGTAAGGCCTTCGCAGCCTCGGGCATTCAGATAACGTAGCCTGGAGCAGTACTTAGCGATGTAGCGCACCCCTACGTCAGTGATGCGGCCGCAGTGCGCTATGCTCAGGTAGCGCAGGTGAACGTCCAGCTTGGCGATCTCGCGCAGCCCGAAGTCGCTGATGAAGCGGCAGTCACTGACGCTGAGCTCGCGCACCGCCGGGCAGTAGATGACGAGGAAGCGCAGACCCTCGTCGGTCAGGCGCACACAGCGGCGAAGGTACAGGTGCGTGAGCTGCGTGCAGTGAGCCGCGATGATGTGCAGACCCTCGTCCTCCAGCGCAAAGCAATCGCTCATGTCCAGGTAGCGGATGGAGATCTGCTGGCCGTGCAGAGGAGAGAGTTTGATGGACGCTTCCCGCGTCAGACTGATGCACGTCACCTTCGAGCATCCTGCACATGAGGAACGAGACAGAAAAACGAACGAATCGTTAGCTCGTGAGAGATTTGCTTGGCCTCACGTTGCTGCTTTGACACAGACTGAATTGAAACAAAGCAGCGTGTTAGATGGGTACAGAGGAAAACGTTTGCCACGGTTCCAAGTCTGGCTTGTCCATGGTCTCTGTTTTATCCATACGTGCCTTTCTCTACCTCTTTCTTGTCACGAGAGCATTAAAAGGAGCAATTCGGCGAAAACATTCGAATGACGCAAATAACCATTATAGATCGAGAGCATGCTGTTATTGCTATCTCATTATGATGCATCGATAGTCGTCGTAATGGCTTATTGGAGCAGCTGAAAGCGGTACTTCACCCTGCTTACAGACGCTTCGTGTCAGACGAGGTTTGTTCGGAAGGATACGGCGAAAGATCCCACCTCTTTTGCAATCTGGGTTCGTTCAGGGTTGAATTAGCTTTCATAATCAGGTCAGAATATTCCAGATGTTTCTGTTTGAATCGCTCCTTACACAAATCACTGCAGGCTATTGTTGGAAGCCCATAATGTAATACATGCGTTGGGAGACTGCGGCCACCTCTGTATCGTTTCAGTTTAAAATAACATAAGAAACCTGTCTGCAGAGAGGGGTTCAGTCAGGAATCGATTATACGAAGTCCACCAAAAGGGTTAAGTTGGTGTTGAAAAATTTGCCTTAAACGTTGAAGAAGAGAAACATCTGAAAGGAGTTATTATTTTTTTTTGTAGGTTAGGATGGTGGGGGGGGGATGGTTGGGTCTCAGAATGCAAACATAGTATCATTCAACAGGGGGCGCCATGCTCTATTAATTCTCTGAGAGAGCGTTAAATTGTGGAAATGACGCCACTTGGTCCTCACACTCAGACAGGAAGTGCAGGAAGTCTGAAATAGAACAAACACCAGGAAAGGGTTTGACCATGGAGGATGATTTTCTGAATTTCTGACTGGACAGGGATTATAAAATTCCATCTTCTGGGTCACCAGATATTGTTTCAAGATCTGCAAATGAAAGGATTTATCTGAACCTAATAAATGAGAAGAGATAAAGATGACATGTTCTGCTGCATACTGCAGAAAAAAAAAGCGGAAGCAACTCAGTCTAGATTTCATTTCTCCTCATCATTAAATCATTCATGTGAGAAACGTTATTTCACTTAATGAGCAGAGCAGATGATCCCAAAGCACCTCGAGGTCAGAGGTTTATTTTCCTCTCGGAGAATACAGCATGGACAGAAAGAGCTATTAATATATTTCCCAGGTCCAAGAGGAAGTCACGCATATTTCAGAATAATCTATCAGTGAGAAAGGCCGCTGCAACCATCGTACATGATGAGGAGTAAATGGAGCAGAAACAGTGATCCATTTTAAACTTGAGTCAGATTCTGTTTGGGTTCGGAGTGCTTGGCTCAGGATGTGCTTGGGTCACGATGAATTTTGTGAAGTGTTTAATTCGGAATCTGACAGACAGTCTAACGGTGCCGTATAGTATTTGATTTGGGCCATGTTTGAGCCAGATAGCCTTTGATCTGTGCTGTATATGGGCCAGATTATTTTTTAATTTGGTTATATTTGGGACAAGTAGTATTTGATTTGGACCAGATAATATTTGGTTCAGTCCAAATTTGGATCAGCTTATATATTATTCCGACCAGGTGGTGTTTAATTCAACCCATATTTGGCCAGGTAGTATTTGCTTCAGGTCAAATTTGGGTTAGATAGTATTTCATTCAGACCATATTTGGGACAGGTAGTAATTGATTTGGTGAATATTTGGCCAGGTAGTATTTGATTCAAGCCATATTTGATCCAGGTAGTATTTAGTTCAGACCAAATTTGGGTCAGGTAGTATTTCATTCAGCCCATATTAGGTCCAGGTAGTATTTTATTCAAGCCATATTTGGGCCAGGTAGTATTTGATTCAAGCCATATTTGGGCCAGGTAGTATTTTATTCAAGCCATATTTGGGCCAGGTAATATTTGATTCGAGCCATATGTGAGCCAGGTAGTATTTTATTCAAGCCATATTAGGTCCAGGTAGTATTTTATTCAAGCCATATTAGGTCCAGGTAGTATTTTATTCAAGCCATATTTGGGCCAGGTAGTATTAGAGTCAAGCCATATTAGGTCCAGGTAGTATTTTATTCAAGCCATATTTGGGCCAGGTAATATTTGATTCGAGCCATATGTGAGCCAGGTAGTATTTTATTCAAGCCATATTAGGTCCAGGTAGTATTTTATTCAAGCCATATTAGGTCCAGGTAGTATTTTATTCAAGCCATATTAGGTCCAGGTAGTATTTGATTCAAGCCATATTTGGGCCAGGTAGTATTTTATTCAAGCCATATTTGGGCCAGGTAGTATTTTATTCAAGCCATATTTGGGCCAGGTAGTATTTGAGTCAAGCCATATTAGGTCCAGGTAGTATTTTATTCAAGCCATATTAGGTCCAGGTAGTATTTTATTCAAGCCATATTAGGTCCAGGTAGTATTTTATTCAAGCCATATTAGGTCCAGGTAGTATTTTATTCAAGCCATATTAGGTCCAGGTAGTATTTTATTCAAGCCATATTAGGTCCAGGTAGTATTTTATTCAAGCCATATTAGGTCCAGGTAATATTTGATTCGAGCCATATGTGAGCCAGGTAGTATTTGATTTGAGCCGTATTTGTGCCAGGTAGTATTTTATTCAAGCCATATTTGGGCCAGGTAGTATTTGATTCAAGCCATATTTGGGCCAGGTAGTATTTGATTCAAGCCATATTTGGGCCAGGTAGTATTTGATTCGAGCCATATGTGAGCCAGGTAGTATTTCATTCAGCCCATATTAGGTCCAGGTAGTATTTGATTCAAGCCATATTTGGGCCAGGTAGTATTTGATTCAAGCCATATTTGGGCCAGGTAGTATTTGATTCGAGCCATATGTGAGCCAGGTAGTATTTCATTCAGCCCATATTAGGTCCAGGTAGTATTTGATTCAAGCCATATTTGGGCCAGGTAATATTTGATTCGAGCCATATGTGAGCCAGGTAGTATTTGATTTGAGCCGTATTTGGGCCAGGTAGTATTTGATTTGAGCCGTATTTGGGCCAGGTAGTATTTGAGTCAAGCCGTATTTGGGCCAGGTATTATTTGATTCAGTTAAAATTTGACAAAATTTTAAGGTGATTTTTTGTCAAAAGACAAACCTGTGTGAAGTATCTTGTGGTGAAACTGCATTTGAGTGAGGATGTTATTATTACCATTATTCATTCAGTGTTTAGGCCCGACTGTGTTTGGGCCTCTGTATTTGGGACGGGTTATGCTTTCTGTTGAAGTATTATGTGCCTCTGACTCACACAGACATTCAAGTAAGTACATTCACATGGTTGTGCAGGTCTGTAAGTTTGTAAAATATTACAGATTTCGCATTCCAGGCTTATCAGATTCAAGGAGCTTGGAGGAAAAAAAAACCTGGTTAATAAATGTTATTCTCTTTAATTACAAGAATTTATGTGAGGATTAAACTTACAAACATAGCCTTCTATCATTTCAGGCAGCTACAGCAGACATGTTTTGGTTGTTTTGTTCTGTCTCTGTGGGAAGCTGATTATCCACATATCCTGCTTTTTCCTTGTGTAAGTAACTTTCCTTCAAGTTTTCACTCAAAGACATCTGTAAATCCCCAAACTCTTAGAACATGTAATTTCTTGCCACAGAAAGACATCAAGGACTATAGACACATTAAAAGAGTCCCATGAGCGTGTGTGATGTGTGTTTGATGGATACACTCGCTCCTACAAATGCAGACACAGTGGTTAACATTAGCGAAGAGTAGGAACCTAGCAGTTTCTTTTCATTTCAAAGACCAAGGAAGCTTATTTCAAAAGTAATAATAGGACAACAAAACAATTGAATATTGTATATGACACTAAGACACAAAAAAATCAATACGACAAACCTTATATCGTATTTACCTGAGACATCCAGGTGCTCCAGGTTAGGGCATCGTGAGACGACCTCGAACACAGCCTCGTTGGACACGTTGTAGCAGCCGGCCAGATCGAGGCGCCGCAGCTCGGGGCAGCACTGCGCCACCGTGTAAAGGCCGCGGTCGGTAAGTCTGCGACAGCCATTCAACACCACCATCTCCACGGTTAAACATACGTTGGGTGTATCCTGACATAGACGGCGCGTAAGCACCCGCAACGCCCGGTCCACATGTGCCACATCACCCGTCAGACGCACTGTCCTCCAGAGCCGTGGGTCCCATGCCAGGTTATACCATCGGCGGCAAACCCGGGCGCAACGACACAGCTGGTTGGTGGGCAGATGGGCGAAGATCTGCAGAAAGGCGTGGTCAGGCAGCATGTCGATGGGTGCCCCCTGATGTTGGTCTTTGGACTGGCACATTCCACGCTGAGGGTAAGTGAGACCAACAGTCTCAGGAGCGAAGGACACCGAGGAGCCATTGAAGAGGGCAGGTGAAGAGCGAGGAAGGATGAGAGCCGGACTGGGCGTACTCAGAGTGCGCATGCTCACGTCCGAGTCTGAGGAGAGAGATAAACGAAGGGGAAGACGTTAATAGGGAGTAAGACAGATACAGTCTATTATGATCATGGAGACAGCTAATTGCTTGAAAGACTTGGATGGACTTGGAAAGACTTGGATGCACCAAGGTGCATGCACTGCTCAAAACACTATGGGTGAAAAGGTAACCTTAAGGACATCAAGAACCAATGCTCCTCAAGTACTCGGAAAGGCAAAGCAACCTGATCACTTCAGACATTAAAAGAACTCTAGAGTTCTTGCAAAGGTAATGATAATGAGTCTTTATTGATCACATATACATATGCACAGTGAAATTCTTTTGTTCGCATACCCCAGCATGTCAGGGTCATAGCACAGAACATGATGCAGGCGCCCCTGGAGCAGAGAGGGTCTTAACGATTGCTCAAGGGCCCAACGGTGGCAGCTTGGCAGTGCTGGGGCCTGAACCCCCGACCTTCTGATCAGTAACACAGAGCCTTAACCGCCAAGCCACCACCACTGCCCAGGTACTGGATAACAGTTCAGAGTCAGAAAAAAACACAACCTGCCCCAAATTTGGCCAGAATCAAATACTATCTGGACCTAATATGGTCCCAATCAAATATAATCTGTGGCACAAAAGAAAAGTTTTCATCCTCTCATCCGGAGATCGCTAGTTTGAATCACGATGATGCCACAGCCATCCATGGTCGGGAACCCAAGAAAGCAAAATTGGCTGTGTTCTCGGGGAGGGAGGGGTGGCATGCTCTCGCCCCCCATCAATCACAGCAACGCTATGATTAGCAACGCTAGCGGGTTGATAGCGCTTTCCTGTGAGTAGGCTATGCTGCCTCTGAATGTCATAGATGACATCCCCCCGGTCGTCTGGCTTCACAGGAAGCACGTGATAGCCTTCGCCCTTCCTGATTGCTAGCTGCCATGATGGGTGGGAATTTAGGGAGAAAATTAGCTGACGTGACTGGCCATTTACTAAAACATGTTTCCCTTACATCTACAAAAGGTTCCTTAAGGGTCGTTTGGACCTTCTGTTGACTGTTGTTTCTACATTTACTTTACTTTAAAGAACAGGTCAGACCTGGATAATGACAACGGTCGAGAACATCATCCTGGCCTCTTTCCACTTCATCGATGACATTCAGCACAGACACCGCAAATGTAAGGAGGTGTTTGTAGGACAGCTAACAGCATCGAGGACGACCTTTTCCACACCTCTGACAGAAATTGTACTTTTCTGCCATCTGGCAGAAGGTCCTGGAGCATCTGGCGCATTTGTGTAACATCTTCCTTCAGGCTGTCAGACTCCTCAACACCCAGTTACTCCCCAAAACACAAGGCTTAAATACCATCACGATGGAGTAAAAGAGTGGGGTCATGAGTTTCAACCCTCTGAAATTCATTATGTACAAGAGACAAGTTGTTGAAATAATTCAAGCCAATGTTGGCTCTTGTCTTCTCGAGTCATTTCCTCAGTAAATCTATTAGCTGTCTTCGCCACCTACTTGCTGGTCTTTGTCGTGTACTAAAGGCTTAGACTTCAGGAAATGCCGACAGTTCACTGTGGGCTTTTACGGAAGCCATACACACCAACATTAATCTCCAAAGACAGGCGCTACATTTCCTGAGCCTGCCTGGCATGTCCACTTCATTCAAGTCTCCCAAGCTGGACACACTGACCCTGGCTTTACCTGCTTCTTTTTTTTTTTCTTTCTTCTTCTTCTTCTTTTTTTTTTTTTGTTTAAACTCCCACAGTACACACTACTTTCCAGTGTATGGTGGGAATGAAAACTTTCGATACTTAATCTCTGTCATACATACCATCTCAAATAATAAAGGTCAAAAAGGGAAGGACGAAGAACTATTTTTCTTAAATCTGCACGTAATCTGAGGCTAACAATAAAAACACTTGTCATTTACCAAAGCAAAACACAAATTGTCGATATGGTGAAGCTTTCTGTAAGGACACATTTATTTATCTAACATTTAAGGAAGGAGTCTCCAGTGCCAGTGAGATTTAATGAAAAAAAAATCATGGAGGGACTCGTAAGTGATCACAGGACCTAATTTGTTTTTTGTTTTGTGGATCGTGCTGAAATATAAACATATCAAATGTCCTTCTTTCAATCAAATAATTTTTTTTTAAATGCAATGGTTGGCAAATTGCTGTGGAATAAGAGGAGTAAAACGTGCTGTTTGAGGAAAATAATCCACTTTGTTGTGGTTTAAACCAGCTCGTTGCTGATTATTTTCCTAGAACGGCATGCAGTTAGTCTTATTTTCTCTCTCTCTTTCTCTGTGTATATATATATACAGTATATATACACACCAGACAGCATTGTTACCTTGTGTTGCAAAGTGTTACTATTAGAACTAAAAGTATGAACTTTAAATAATTAAGCAAGTGGTCTGTGTACATAAATTTTTTAAAAATCCCAGTTCTAAACAATGTAGTCCTCGGTAGCGGACTCGGACTTTCCCCTGATACTTTACTTGTAGCTGGATCTTTCCATGCACATTGCCACAATATTGTTCTCTACGGCAGATGTTTTTTGTTGTTTTTTTTTTGTCCCCAACAGTTATAATAATAAAAGCGGAAAGCATTCGGATTTCGAGAGGAAGCTTGTTTTGTCCCAACAAGCAGTGTTCCCCATCATGTGGCACACTGGCATGTTGGTGGCTGGGTTTCCAGTTCAGTGCCACCGAACGTCCCCATATGGAAACCACATCGCCATAAAAACAGCAGTCATGCTAGGCAAGCCCACTCTGGTAGACTGTTTAATACATTTTAAACAGGCCCAGAGATAAGAAACAAGACCCTCAAGTCTAAATGTAAAAGCCAGAACACGACGAGAAATGTTAAAGACAGATATACACGCATAAAGCCTTCGTGATCGTCCAAAAAAAAACCCCAAAAACCTATACAACATATACAGTAGTTTCGAGTGTACGGCAGCACGGCGCTGTAATTCTACAAGGTGTGTATTGTAGTCAGTGTGTGGGACGACGTGCTGTGAATACTGACTGCAGCTGGCAGATGAAGCGTAACCCAGTCACGCTTTCGATGCCACCACTGCCGTTGCTGGAGGAGAGTGGATGTGGTGGCCGTCTACTTCAGCCTCACACGCTACACAATACCACTCTTTCTGTAAGCACGACCAGGCCGCAGCTTCTAAAGGAACTCCTGAAATGCAATTACTGGGAGGTTTTTTGACCCCAAGGGAGCGTGCTGTCGCCTTTATTTTCAGCATGCTAGTCCAGACTGGCGTCTTGGAAACAATAACAAGTTCAAAACAAAACAAGGCTGGAGAATCAAAGCGTAACATTATAGGGAATATATAGTTGGGAAGACGTTGTAAAATTGTTGCATGGAACCCCTTAGGGCAAAAAAGCACCGTGTTGGGGGTACTCACTAAAGGACGACCTCGTTGAATAAATGCTGAGAAGGATAAAGAAGGACTGTTAATTAAGGTTCTACTAATCCCCGTTTCAGCGGCCCAAACATCCTCAAGGCTACTGTTGGGCCCCTGATGATCTTCAATACACGGAGAGTTCTGACCCGTTAACACAAGTTTCCTACCGAGAGCTTCGATTTACAGGAAATGAGCAGCATGTCTCATTTGAGCATCTGGATAGTACTTGAAGTCATCTTAAACTTTTTTTTTTTTTAATCAGAAGCTGAATGACATGGTGGAAAATGTGAGTTTGCGTTGAATATGTAACAGGCAGGTGTTACTGCATCATAAAACCTACCGTGTTCCATGTGTCCCAAATGTAGGTTACGCAACACCAGTGTGTATGGTTGGTGGTGTGGCTAATTTATAATTTGCATATTAAGTCGAATCTGGATTGATTTATTTATTTATAAAGGGGGGGGGGGGGGTTATTGAATCTAATGTTGTCTAAAGGAGGGATTCCCAATCGGGGGTTCATGGTGCCATTGTAGCAGGTTTCATAAGAGTGTGATAGAAGTCACGTTAAAGTAAAAAAAAAAAAATTCTAATAATGAGAGTACAAAACTTTGTAAAGATGTTAATATTTCACAAACTGGAAAAAAAAAAAGAAACAGAATTTTGCCATTCAAAAAAGACAGTAGTGGGAAAAAGATTAGTAGACCTTTGCCAAGTTCTTGTAAAAATCACAAAAATGACCTGAGCCCAGAGAACACGGAGTCGATGCTCAATTAATGACTAGATAATTCTATAAATAGCTAGTTTAAAACATTTTGCGTGTTCAATCCAGTGTTTATTTTTACTTTAAACATCTACATGTAAACGTGTACAGTTCCACGCCTCTGTCCTTCGGTTCCATTTATCAGCTCGCCTCTACAATAAAAAAAAAATTTAAAAAATGCTGCAATCTAGAATACAAACGTTCGATTCATTTCTCGTAGTTGAGTCGATTCAGAGTCAAATCACTTCCTCACTCTGCTAGGGTCTGACTCTGGTCTCAGAAAAGAGCCTTAAAATAACTACTACCTCAGCTAACTTATGAGGTCACAACTGGATTCCTACAAGAACAACCTGAACTTCTTTCAAAACCAAACTATACGTCTAACAACCTCTTGTGATCTTAAACAGGAAAGAAAGACGAAAGAAAAAAAAAAGCAGTCCAGTCTAAAGACTTCTCATTAAGCTTCTGGTCCTTCTCTGAGTCTGTCTGCAGTTGCATTATGGGTTGTAAATTAGTATTCCAGACAGGTATGATGAAGAAATCAGACTCGCCAGCAGTCTTTGGATCCCGTTCGGCCCGAGCGTTAACCCTTCCGTGCAGTCTCCAACCGAATGCTTGGTGGAGAAAAGAACAATTTTTCTTAAAAACTTCTCATCCGAGGCGTAAACCTACGATAAGCTGTAGCGGCACACGTTCCAAGCTCTACATAGCTCGTGCAAAATCCCGTGTGATGTCATTTTGGCTCGGCTCACTGGAGCGACCTCTTCGCACTCTGGCTTGCAACAGAATAGCAGCACAGTGGGGGAAAATAAAGCTGAGTTATCCCTTCTGCCTTGGTATTATTTATTACTACAAAACTATCATCACAAGGTGTTCTTATAGAAGTCATGCTATTTTTTCCTTCTCCTTCTTGTGTTACCCCATGCAAACATCCATTAAGGAGTCAAATTGCTTCATGTATCCTGCGATTTTAAAATGGACTGCACCAGGCGTTTGCCAATCGTTGGTTGTCCAATATATATCATGACATTCAACGCACACAGTGTTCATATCGTGGACTGCGTTTAACAGCGTTAAACCAGCACTATTCCTTTTAACACCTTTTAATACTGTGATAAATATCATAAACCGTGATTCAATGAGTTACTGTTACCATCCCAACCGTGATCATTTTTCGCAAAGTTTAAGTGTTTCGTTCTTTTTATCCCGCAGCAATTTGCCTACGATTACAATCGGTTCTTTATGTATTGATTTAAGAACGATGCCATACACTTTGTCCGTTTCTATTTACATTTAATGATGGGCAACATGCTTTAAACTTATGTCCTAGCAGCTAGAACCTGTAATTGTAGATTTGAAGGAATACGAGGCGTCCATCAGGCGTCCATCACGAGCTCACGGTTCAGCTTCATAAAATCAGTGCAGACAGTTAAGCCTTTATGTCGGGGATTTCCCATCTCATATAAGAAAGAAGGATTTGGGGGTGTTATAGGATTTACCACACAGTCGATTGTTATCCTATTTAATACACTCTCCCATACATTCTTCGGAATTAAAACAATCCAGATCTAAAAAAAAAATTAAAAAATCACTGCTTTAAATTTAGTGTGAACTAGTTCTACTGTATATCTTTAAGCTTTGCCTATTAGTGTGTATTTACTGCTGTGATTAGTAGTACTAATGATTTTAGTGATTCTTTACTTCATTTAGCTCAACTAAATAAGAATTTACCATAAAATAGCGTAAACATTCAATATTTATGAAACAAGAAACTTCAGGATTCATCACATGTTCTTGGTCATCAGATGTTCTTGGTCATTGCATGTTCTTGGTCATCAGATGTTATTGTTCATCACATGTTGTTGGTCATCAGATGTTCTTGGTCATTGCATGTTCTTGGGAATTGCATGTTCTTGGTCATTGCATGCTATTGTTCATTGTGTGTTCTTGGTCATTGTGTGTCCTTGTTTGTTGTTTCTCACCTTCCTGGTCACCTTCTTATCGTTCTCTCCGGTTTTTAAAGCCTTTGTGCATTTGTATCCATGTTTCTCCAACGTCTATGTTTTGAGTTGTCACTACGAAAACATGGACTCTAGACCCTTTAGAGTCAGTTGAGGAAAACTGCTCGCCTCTTCAGCACCTTCCATTTGAGATGGTTGAGAGGTGGCAGCAATCCTGCTAGTGTTGCTGCTTGCTAACTGACATCGCTGCAGCTGGAGCATAACCTGACTCAGCATTTTCTGTTCAACGATATGATTATGATTATAAATATTTATGTCTTTTTAAACTCTACGCCATTTAGTGGAAGATTACAGCACCTTAGTGGAAGATTACCGTCACAGTTTACTGAAATTTGTCTTGTATGTGATTAGATGAATCATGCCTGATCTAATCAAGGCAACGAGCTTACAATGTTCGTAAAAGTCCATTTTGATTTAAGGTTGTCTTGAAATACAGTTCAAATATATCTCGTAGTATATACTCAGCCAATATATCACTATATATGGTCTAGCTGATATTCAGTACAGGCCTAGCATGAATTGATGAATATCAGAGTGAGCCATTCCAGCTCATTTGTCATTAAGATAAGTGATGAAACCGAGGTCGTACTGATGACTCCTTCACATGGCAGGAGGGAATGCGTGGAATGCCATGTAGCCATTTAGCCTGTTTCATACTGTGCTCCTCCAGCAGCTATGCCAATAAAGCCTTCAAGTACCGAACCATCTCCTGTTAACGACATTGATGTAATGCAGATTCATCATCTTTACTACAGAAATACGGGAAAACGCACAGCACATTTTAAGTAGCTTCGTCTCTGGAGAGTTTCTGGGATAATTGCTCTGAAATACGCACGTCGGTGCTTATCTTTAACTCGGACTCTTGAAGGCAATCTAAGCAGAAAATCTCTCTTTTGAAGGACGCAAGTGAGATGTGTAGAGCCCAGAGTAAGTCTCCACGTTTGAGCCGACTACTGAATGCAGGTGAAATAGAGGTCGTAGCAATTAGCTTAGCAATTATAACTAAAGTTTAGTTAAAACTTCTCAAGAGGTACTAGCTGTAAACTAAACTTAAATCAAGCAAGTTAGCTAAACTTTGCTAAACTCTTTGTGTAATTAAAACAGTAACCAGAACCAGCTAATTTTAACACCAGTACCTACATTTGATTGCAAACTAGCTAACACTATATCTAACTGCAGACTTGATGATGTCCCCACTAGCTGTTCTTTATTTGTACTTTGTCATCTTAATGTACCGCCTAGCATAAAACACTGGTTTTAACCACGTAATATAATAGTTTATCAACATTAGCAACTTCTTTAACTTAACTTCTACAACAGTAGCTGCTTCCAAGCTAGCTAAACATGGGTAAACTATTTACTTGTAGAGAACGTTGTTAGCACGCTGGTTAAAGTTAACTGAATTGTATTATTATGTGATTAACACCAGCACCTATGTTTTCTAGCAAGCTAACTAAAATTATACGTATATTATTTTGCGTAAGCTACATCAGTACCCCCTGCGATGGACTGGCACCCTGTCCAGGGTGTACCCCGCCTTGTGCCCGATGCTCCCTGGAATAGGCTCCAGGTTCCCCGTGACCCTGAAGAAGGAGCAAGCGGTAGAAGATGGATGGATGGATGGATGGATGGACATGTGTTTTAGGTGTGAACCTGGGATTAATCCACCCTGTCCAGGGTGTAACCCCGCCTTGTGCCCGATGCTCCCTGGGATAGGCTCCAGGTTCCCCGCGCGACCCTGAAGAAGAAGTAAGCGGTAGAAGATGGATGGATGGATGGATGGACATGTGTTTTAGGTGTGAACCTGGGATTAATCCACCCTGTCCAGGGTGTAACCCCGCCTTGTGTCTGATGCTCCCTGGGATAGGCTCCAGGTTCCCCCGCGACCTTGATTAAGGAGTAAGCGGTAGAAGATGGATGGATGGATGCATGGACATTAGTACCCACGTTTGCTAGCAAGTTAGCTAATGCATAATCCAATTTGTAGCAACATTTGCTAGCAAACTAGCTAACATGATCTATTATAATGCGTAATCTAAACCAGTATATTCTACTGTGTAAGACTAATTAGTAGCCAAGTAGCAGCTAGGAAGTTGGCTAAACAGTACATTAATCCCATCATTAGTGTTTTTTTTTATGTAAAAACACTAATAATGATTCTACATGATTCATTTTGTCATTAATAATTGATCAGAATTATTTTATGCGCCGTCCTGGTCGATTTAAAGATGTCTGTCACTCGTTAAAATCAGGGAAGACGAAACGCTCTGATATTCATCATCCTTTTTTATTTTTTTCAACTTAAATAAGCAGGATACGTGTCACGAAGACACTCTCCCATTCTGACCCCGGCTGTGACCTCGGGCGGTAGACAGAAACCCGATCTCCCTCTGAGACCTGAAGAACTTGTCACATTTCGCCGCGAGGGGCCAAAGCACAAGACCTCTGCATTCTGATGAACTCAAATCCAATGTCCTGTTGCAGAGCAATCGAGGAGTTCGATAGGAACCAAATGCTACTGTGCGTGAAAAAGTAACGCTGACACAAAAACGATGGACTCCGAGGTGAAAGTTCTGCATATGGAGCTGTTGACAGACCTGCTTGGGGCTGACAAACACGCTCGTCCTGCACTGTTTTGCCCCGTGTGGCTTCCAGAAGCGCATCTTGCTTTGATTAAAATACCTTCAGTGCTTCTCATGCGAAAGTCTCCGAGCTGGGCGGCTGCTTGCGCTAATGCGCTTGGGAGCAGCTGCGCTCGACCAGCCGTCAGCGGGACCACATGGGCAAATCGCTCGCAGACATCTTATGCTCTGACAACGCCAGCCATACAAACACTCGCTGTGTCAGATGTGTTTACGGTAGAGCTGTGTTAAGTACTCAAAAAAAAAAAAGTGAAAGTCAATCATCCTGCAACGGAATGCATCAAAACAAATCAAGAGCTCTCTATATTCTCTAGCAACACGGCAGTAGTAAATCTCTGGAGGTACAGTAGCTAGGTTGTTGTCCTCGAAGTGGAAAAAAACAAAGCCCAGAAGGAATAGTTTGTATGAACATACCGCTGCTGCTAACAGTAAATGAAACCAATTGTGGCTAGTTCATGTATCTTTCAGCGTGTGTTGATTATTAGTTACATTATCGTTTCTGGTTAGATTTGTTTCTGGACAGACTGAATCGAACAAGGGAAAGTTTTGATTTAAAGTTGTCTTCAATTAGCTATCATTCGAACAGGCAAAGATGATTAACAAATTCTTGCTAGCTAGCAAGTCACAAACGCCAAATTATCATTAGCTTCAGTATCATCTCTGCTCAAACAGGATGAATCTAATCACAGACATGAGCTAACAAGGTCTTGATTTATGGTTCTCTTCAAATAGTGTTAGCGCTTCTAACAAGGTACGATAGCTTGCCAGCTAATTGTCGCTAGCTAGCAAGTCACCAACAGCATTTTTGACTAGCGCCATCGTCTTTAAACGTCCTGTTTCTCAAATCAACTTTGTATTTGAACTGAAAGCATTATGGCTAGTTCATGTTATGGAAACCCATAACCCTAAGTCCTGCTAACTTAAAGCTTGCGACTATTATTAGCTAGACTATCGTTTCTGGTCAAACTTTGCATGACGTATCAGGTGTCAAAGCGATCAGGGCTACAAAGCAGAGTGGAACAGTATAGGAAGGAAAGCGAGTAGTTTTCTTTTCTATCTGAGTTTGCTCATTACAGCATTCTCAAAGGTCAGAATTCCCTCCCCTGCCTTATCCTTGAAGTTTCCGTGTTCTAGCTAATTATGGCAAAAAAAAAAAAAGAGAGAGAGAGAGAAAATGTTTAACAGTGGTGTCACTATAAATGTCAGAGTTCCCCTGACTCTTCAATGACTCATTCCTTCGAGACCAGGATTCGTTTTATTAAATCAAGAACATCATAAAGGAAATATCCAAACATCTGGTCCATAAACTAGGGCTTTGCCACAGTAAAGGAGGCAAAAGAAAGGGATTTCCATGTCCCTACCCGGCCTGCTTTGCTCCCCCCCCCCTTTTCTCCCCCCCTCCGTCGGGTTTGGGGGAGCCTCGCTGGTGATGTATAAAGCAGAAAGTATCTGGAGAAACAGTCTGAAGCCTGATCGCTCAGCGTGTCCCGATCTGAGCCTCTGTGCACTCAAACTATTATTAATCTAACACATATTAAGATTATTTTTTTTTAAATCAATAAATGGAAAGGAGAAAAAACGTGGAGCGCATGTGGTTTTAATATTCATTCCACCACTGGTAAGCATTGCAATAATAACATGAAGTCTCTCGACAAGTGTCTAATAAGTAAAACATCCAGGACATCGAGATTCAAGCTACTCTTGGGACTCAGCTATTAAGCTAAATACAAAGAGTTGATTACTGTAGTAAGTGTTACGCACTGACCCTCTCTGTATCTGTATTCAAAATGGCCGTGGATTCTTTTCTGGCTTTAACAGTTCCTCAGCCTCAGCTACATCGCTCCAGTTCATAATCGGTCTCAACTAGAGACGTGCACGGGACCTTTTTTCTTTTTTTTAATTACCATCAATCCAAATAATGTATTCATATTCAGTTAGATTTATAAGTTGCACGCTAATCTATCCACTTCTGTTAACCTTTCCTTAAATCAGCCCAACCACGAAGCTCAATATTCAAAGCCCTGTAAAGAGAGCAAACTGGACACTGCTAGAGTGTCAGTCCAAAGACTGAGAGCTCTCAGGTTTCCTGTGATCTTAAATTCAACATGGTTAAAAGCTACGATTTACACGCTAACCAGGCCCACCCCCCAACCCCCCGTAACACAAGGGTGTCTGTGAACTTAAATAGTCCTTCTCTGGTTTCATTGAATTCCATGGAAAGCCCACCAACTAGCTATCCCTTGGTGGTCACTCTTTAGCTGTCATTTCAATGACGACTCGACTTTGTAAAAAGTGATTCTCTGCCGTGTTCTATGTCACAACTGCGTAAACGAATCTGACAACAAAGATAACGAGCAGCTCGTGATGCAGCGCAGGGCAGCGGCGGCCTCCTCGTGGAACACGATTACGTCACAGGGTCCGTTTGGGCACAATGGAACAAGCTGCCCAGTGACTTCCTGTTCTGTCCTGTCTGTTCCACCATACAGGAAACCACCGCAAAGACAAAGGTGCTCATGTTGACCACAGGAGTGTCCAAGTGTTCTGGGTTTTCTGTTCCAAGAGAACTCTACATACACTCTTGGAGAAGCCTTTAAATGTTCCATGTAGGTCCTGAACCATATACAGCTTTCAAAGAAGGTTCCAAATGGAGCAACAATTTAAATGAAAAAAATTACAGTTGAGCCAGTTGACATATAAATCTGGAATGACCTACAGTTGCGTAAGTGTTTTGAACTCTCTGATATTACTCGTCATCCGTGGAAGCCCCGCCCATTCCGCCCAGAATCACATATTAGCAAAGGTTTGACTAGCGCTGTCGTCTTGACTCGATCTTACCACTTGAAATTTTCCCCAGGACCTTGAAGTATAAGCGGTATAGAAAATGGATGGTTCCTAGCACTGACATTAGACTTATTCGACTAGTGAAAATGTACTGTATGTTTTTACGCCCTATCGTTCCCATGACTACTCTATTCTACTCATGACTATTATTCCTCTGGTCTGGTTTCGGATTAGGTGTGTGGAACCGTTTCTTATAACTTCCTTTGACATTCGCATGAACTCTTACAAGATCCAGCTGCATCAACCTTGCCCGTTTGAATCCGTCGGAATATTCAAGAGATCAGGCTGATATAAGTGGACACTTGTGCGGTCAGTTGCTTCTTTCGACAGCTGTGTGTTCCTGCATCCTTACTTCATCCACAAGAACGCCGAACAAAAAAAAACATGGAGTCGATTCCAGATGTGGCATTTGCTTGCGTTTGCTGCTGAAGTCTGCTGCTGTCATCTGTCAACACAAGACCCTAAAAAGTGTAAATGGCAGCAAAATGGTGCATTCTTCAGGAGTAGGAATGCGATGCTGAGATCATTGATTGCAAAACGACCACAGAAGCACACAGAAGACCACAGTAGTCGGATGACGGAAGAATCATTTCAATCAAGAACAAAAGAAAAAAAACGGGTGAACAAATCCGAAACACTCAGCAGGATGTGGCGTAGATGTACCAAAGAGAAAATACACCGGCATGACTTCAAGAGGGTTTACCACAAGCTAATAAGTTCAAGGCCAGTGACTTTGTTGGATACGGGTGTAGGATATGCGAACTAAACATATCGTTCGGAGCTAATTTAAACATATCCTGTCTTTACAACATACAAAACGTTGTCCAGGGTCTAACAGCTGCGTTCTTATGGTAGCGGTTGCTCACTATTTCACTCAATTTGTGGAAATAAATCCTTACATCCCATCATTTATGACTGATCAACAAAAAAGTGAAGAAGTGAAACACTTTTAAAACTACCCCAGCTACGCTAACTAAGTTAAAGAGTTTAGCTTTTAGTTTATCAACAGAACATTTGCAACAGTTAAAAATGATTATCTGTTAAAGTCTCCAAATGGCGTTCGAGACGTGATTTGATTGTATTTATTTTAGAAACTCAGTGTGTCTGGACTGATCTACACAGCAGCCAGTAGCATTCAAGATACGATACGTAAGCGCGGCATCATAAGGCTAAATATGTGGAGGATTTCTCACAACCTCGTTCATCACGCCTGTTAGAGATATTTTAAGCATTTTAAGACTTGTTTTTAGCCTTTTCCACGAAGGGCATAACCTAGCGTACATCCAGATACTACCATGAAATTACATTCACGACACAATGCTGATATATTCCTTGGAAGTTAGACACAAGATCCAGTAAACTGCTCGAGGGTAGAGCTCATGTGGTGCGTCGCATCTTAAATCTGGCCGAGTTCTCGGACAAAGTCTTACAGACAGCTGAGATTAAGATTAACCACTACCAGAGTGATGGAAAGAGGAAAGTATGGATGGAAAAGAAGGAACCCGCTCACGATCCAACGCAAACCACCTCATCTGTGGAACACGGACATGTAGCGCTGCCAGTGAAACCAGATCATCGGTTTTTATTGATGAGGCGACTAGAGATGACAGCAGCAGGATGAATTCTGAACTGAACAGAAGCACATGAACGACTAAGATCTAAGGAAAGGCATCAGAACTAGACGGCACATCGTCGTGGAACAGGTGAACGACCCAAACGTAAAAGCTAATCTGGAATTTCAGAACCAAAACGTGACGAGTTCATTATAGGAAGTAGCGTTGTTGTCATTTTGTCAAGCTAGCATAAGATCGATTAGTTAGCAGAGAGCATTTTTATCTATCTAGCTAGCTACTTACTGAAAATCTGCTATTTTAGAAGCGTTGTATTACGTATTATTTTTGGCGAGCTAATGTAACTATCATCTGGGCTAGTTTTAAAAAATCGCATTTGTAGCATTTCAACTAACTTAGCATCTTTTAGCTATTAACTTGATTGTTGCATAAGCAATCATGATCCTTTAAGCCTTGAGAAGAGGTTTGCGGAAGTCCCAACTTTGCGATCAAAGATGGCCGAATCTGAGCGCCGCTACGACGAGCATCTAAAACGTCACCGATAGAAACAATTCTTCATCATCGTACGACTATCGCAACAGACTCTATCGTAAACTCTGTCTGATTTTCTGCACATTTCTTCGGCTTTCGTCTCATACGGTGTGACATCGAATAATCTTATTATTAAGACCATATAGCGTAAAGGAGTGTAAATGCAATCCTAATGGAATAACAAGAACTATTCTTTTCCATTGAGAATCACTTCATTGCTAGCTCCAGATCCAAGTGCTAAATCATTGTGTCAACCTAAATAAAAGGAATTCTTAGAAAAAATAAAAAATAAATTAAAGACAAATGAAAGCACCAACCACACCAAGGACAGAATCCTGACCACACAGCTACTGTACTACACTTTCCAAACCCAAATGCTCATGAGCCTCAGAGTCTGATAAAATCTTGAGAAAGCCCATGTTTAGGCTGAATGAATGAATGGATGGGTGGCTGGACGGATGGACGGATTCCAGAAGAAGTGCATGCTGGGAAGTAGTTTCTCCGTCCCCACTACATCCCTCATCCAGGCTGATTTGATCTAACTAGGCCTCTTTTTTTCCAAAGCAGTTATATAATGTGGATCCTCTCTGGGTTTTTTTTTTTGTTTGTGTTTTTTTGTCACATCATATTAGGTGTGTTGACATTTAAATGATTTGGTATTCATCCAATACATTTTTGTCAAATAGGACTGAATGAGTCACTCCACTGAAAAGCTGTGATTATTTTCCGGCTCGAGATTCTCACACTCACTCACTTTATGTAAAAGTGTTCCGAGTCGTACTTTTCCATAGCAGATTTAACGATGACAGACTTCGGCCCTACACAAAAGGCAAAACTGCCAGAGAGACCGCACTAAACAGCTCAATAAAAATGACAAAATTATCAACTATAACAAAAAAATATATCTATATATCTATAAATTGCTGTGTTCCAAGATTCCACTGAGTCTTTTTCCTAAAAAGTTCCAGGAACAATATGTACTTTAGAACTCGTTGTAGCGTACGTCCCAAGTGTTTGGGTTTTTCTTTTCTTTTCCAAAAGCGAACGTTGTTTCCTGACTAAATCTGGCTTGCTATAGTAGTGCATCTTCACTATACACTTTTTTTGTAAAGGATTTGTAATGGCTAGATTAAAACAATATATAATAATAAATAACTATCATTATACATTGGTATATTGGTATTATATATATATTGGTCTCTCTGGTAATTGTATGTAGCTAATACAGTTAATCTGCTTTGATAATCTACCAACAAAGCTAATATGAAGTCCAGATAAAAACAACAACAACAACAACAATGGCTGTGCATTTTGGCTAATATTGTTTAAAGGGGTCTAAATAAAAAATTCTGGATAGTGCACATCCACAAGCAACAACAGTGCTGGTCCTTACACACGTACAAGTGACATACTACAAGCAACACAAACGCGTTTCTGCTTGCAGGTAGGGTAAGAATTAATGAAGGTAGCTAAAACTATTGCTAGGTGATCAAAGATGTTCTTGATCCAGCCAATCCAGAAGCCTTGAGAAATCCACATTCCAGTCCAGACATTATCTCGCACTCACTCACCTGCCTACAGGACTCACCTGTTTCCTGTTAACCCTCATTTACTTCTATGTATTTAAACCGGTTCCTTTTCAAACCTACCGAACGTCGTGGGAGAGGGCGTTTATAAAGCGTCTGGGGTCTTTTGTACCCAAGTGCATCATTTATATGTCAAATCTGTCGTCATTTCTATGTAGTCGCAAGTTGGCTACTTGATGGTGTTCTAGCTAGCTGCACAAACGAGAGTCTGTATATTGTTTAAAATAAACATTATAGTTGTCTGTTTTTCGTCTCTACCAGTTGGGCTGCGAGTGGCCACTCGTATGACGTCGACGTTGCACGCTTCTCAGTGGTGAAGGGAATATGCGAAAACTGAGGAATTTGGGTTACGTCTCGTCAATAGGTCTTGTGACGCAATGTGAGAGCGTTAATGTTAACAGGTGATTCGCTCTGCTGGTGTTTCAGGACCTTCTCACCCCTGCTGTAGCTATTTATTGGTCTCTTCCTTCCACCTGTTTCCTCCAGGAAGCATCAACAATTTGTTGGCATGTTACGCTTGGACAGGACTGCTTTTAACCTGGAACCACACTACTGGAGGGTGTCCAGAGTGTTTGGGTAAACACGGCAATAAAGTTTGAAGTCACTGAAACACCAACACTTTAACGTTAAATGTTTCCCTTCGAAAATATCGTGGTTTCCTTCTCGGTCTGGACGGCTTCCAACACCCGTGGAACACGGACCGAACAGCAGTGCGAAGGAAATCTCCTCGTATGAGGGATAGCCGTGGTACTTCTATCACGAAACCCGTACGGCTCGGCCGTGATTGATAAAACACTGTACCTCTTGGAAAACAAGACGCAGGAGACCAAAAAAAAATTAAAAAATCTAAAAAGAAAACATTAGCAGGAATTTGAGTGCAGCTAGGTTTTATTCTTGGGGATCATTTAAGGGGTTTCGAATCTCACTCGGGTCAATCCAGTGCAGTTTGCGTGGACTTTCGTCATGAATCTTGGCCTACGATAGCATAGAGCGACAATCCGTCCTAAAAGCATGAATCGTACTGCGTTTTGGTGGCCACCATGACTACAATTCGAAACCCCTTGTTCTCGAAAAACGCACAAATCCCAGGTCCGGAGTTCTGGCTCTGACCTTCTTCTGAACAAGCCATGGATGAGTTCACGATGCGGCGTTGTTCAAACGCAACACAGATGAGTTTTATTCAGCACACGGTGTTGAGCCAGTGTTCTGGGTGGGACCTCACAAAGCCTATCGAATTGCGCCGCATACCTCTTTACCCATGATTCTTTTCCAAAACAAATGGCACGTGGAGCCAAAGAAAATTTGCCCAGACCTGGCTTTCCAGAGCCCAGATAATATAAAACCGGTCCGGCCTTTTCGGAACCCGCAGAATATTGAAGTAGAGCCGGCATTCCCAAAGTCTGCCTGAATATTAGGCCAGTTTTTCCATATGCAGGAGAAAATAAAGCTAAATGTTTTATGCAGAGAGAGGACCTGAGAAAAGAGGTGCACGCTGGAGTTCTTCGTTCGGGTTTAATTGGGTGTGCAGCTGGTCCAGAGCACAGGCCGGGAATCAATTTCGGAACCACGGCAGTCTTTATAACTTGCATAATGCTTGTACTGTTTTCGTAACTGTTAGTTCATAGATCTCTGTGTTTAGCATGTACCATAGGGGACGGTCAGACTTCAGAAATGCCTAAAGGATTTTCATGTTGAGGTAATTCAATCAAACCCTGCTTTGCTGCACAAGTTACATGACCTTCGACAGAGCAAGTCTCACAGATGGAATTAAGAGCCGTCTCTCGATGAGAAGCATCCATGCAATGCCACCTTCAAATTTCTCAGAAATTCTCCAAACGTTCAAAGACGGCCGTCCTCCTGCACCCCCGCCCCCACCCCTGGAGGTGCCTTGAACAAAACAAAACAAAAAAACAGCCAGCGTTTGGGGTTTTTTCGACCGTTAATCCGTAATGTTCCACTGATTTGTAACTACAACCACGTTTATGTACAGTACAGAACAAGTCTGGTCATGAAAGCTAAAAACGACCCAACGTGTCCATTTATTGCACAGCCAGGCTTTGCAGGGCAGTCGGCAGTGTGGAACGAGCGTCGACATCATAAATCTAGCAGAGCAGTAAAACATAAAGGAATGTATAAAGGAAACGCATTGCTTTCTACATGTTCTGTGCCCCTCTTGAGGAAGTTCATGGCTTACTCCAAAAGTATTACAGCATGAATTGCGTAACCTCCAAAGCACACAAAAACGGGATCATACTCTGTGGAGGAGCGGGCTCGTTCTTCATAGAAACGAAATTATCTTTGCCGTATGACAAAATAATAAATTTTGCCCCTTTTAATGGAACAAGCATTTTTGGAAAAGATAAAAAAAAAAACCCTTTAAAATCCTCATCTAACATCCAATAACGCTATGGGGCGTTTGGGTAAACCGACCTCGAGTGATGAGTCAAACGAAAGGCTCCGTCCATAAATCCGCAGCGTTGAACTTGACACGAGGAAGAAAGCGGCGAAGTCTAGCGAGATATCACGCTCGAAATGTTCTCATTGTGTTCCACATGTGGTTTTATGTTTAACTGATATTTTCCATATATGCTCTCCCAAATTCCCAAATAAGAACAATGGAATAATATGCACTTGTGAAATCTATAATGTATTCATGTACTGTGTGTGTGTGTGTGTGTGTGGGTGTGTAAAACCCCTTGCTGCCTCTCGCAGCATGCAAACGTGTGTGTCTGAGTGAACTGCAGTTCAACCCTGACTCCCCCTCTCCAGCAAGCTCCAGACGTAGAGCTCAGATTTCCATTAGGAAGCTCGGAGAGCAACACAACACAACACAACGCTCGATCGGGCCACTTTTAGACAAACACACGGCTGGAAGTACGCACAAACTGAACCGATATTTGTGCTTGTGCTACAGAACAATCCGTACTGAGCTCTTCTCAAATCTAATAAAGGCCCGTAATGAGCGCTTCTCCTGTGGGCAGGCAGCGTTTGCTCCCTTTAAATCCGTTCGGATAGGGAGAGTGAATTCCACTCGGCTGACGCGCACGCACACGAGCTCAATCAGAGAGAGCTGACTGAGAGGCCCAGAAGCGTCGTACAGAGCCCTAAATACTGGAGTTCAATCCAGTTTTATCAAGTGTACAGCAGTATAGATGCATAAATAGTTCTAGATCAGTGGTACCATTGATACCACTAACAAGTAACGGCCCAGATAACCAACCACAATTAACCGACTAATATAAATGCCGATACGATGAGCGCCGTATGTAATCATTGAAGCTATGATTCATCTTCTCGGGTTATAAAAACATGTCTGAACACATCCAAACAAGTGTAATGAATGGCCCCACATTGCAAGTAATGTGCAGAAGAATGTTAAACCGGGGTCTTCTTTCTATTTAGTCTGATCTCAGGTGTATACTATAATATGATAACGTAATATGGTAGTACTAGGTGCTAAAAAGTAGGTAATAGACACCGCCACCTGTGGCCAGGAGTCCAAGATGGCAAAATTACCCATTCTCTCAGTCAATCAAAAGCAACACTAGCCAATCGTGGGTGCCTGTAAGCTTTGCATGCAGAAGGGGGCGGATTCATCTCCCTTTATGGTAGCTGTCGTACGATAGAGGACTAAATGGTGGGTGGGATTTGACCAAGACTAAATTAGGGAGAAAAACAAGTGTGTGTGTGTGTGTGTGTGTGTGTGTGTGTGTGTGTGTGTGTGTGTATATATATATATATATAGATATATATATACATTAACAGAAATTGTGCTAGCTAGTCGCTCACTATAACGTTCAATAGCGAAACACTGCAAAAGCATGCGCACTACGAACTAGTCTGTTTATATCATGGGAAATAGAACAAAAACTACTTGTTTGGAAATATCCCAAACAGGTCTAACCAAAAATAATATCTGTACAAGTGAGATTAAAAAGAAAAAAAAAAGGTTCTCTATTTGAGGCTGATTACAAACTGGAGTGATGTAGCTGAGGTTGAGGAACTGTCGGTCAGAATTCATAAACCACTGCTGACGTTTCAACCTCTGGGTTCCCTAGGCCACTCCCACTTCTTCAGGTCATCGAATACAGACATTCGGAACGGATCTCAACGGATACAGATAGTGCGTCAGCACATATAAATCATTCCTCCTAGCCAACGACAAGCTTATCTGCTTATGCTAACAGAGACAGTCCTGGGTTGGCGTCTCCCGTCACTTCACTATCTCTCGTTTATCGAGATTCAGAAACAAAACATCTGTGAGGGTCCAGGCTCATTGTTTAAGAGTCTCGTTTTACAGTTCCATATTGCTTAAAGATAGGACTAGTATGGAGGTAATGATTGCTTCCAGCACTGAGCTAACTGCATCTGATAAAATCACACAGCTTGGCTATTACGTTTCAGTGCTCTCTTGGAAGAAGCCTGTCCGAGAACATAAAAATAAGTGCGAACCCACACTACACGGGGCAAACGAGGGCCTGCCACGGCTCTAAACAAGCGTGCCGAATAAACGCTCTGTACGTTTTAAGTAGTCCGATCTTATCTGGACACTCTTCATGGAATGTATACTTTGCTACATCAGCATTTTGTAGGGTTAAAACTCAGTGAATGTGTTCACGTTTCATTAACAGAAACCCGGTTACATGTGTACACTGTGCGAAGTGTTAAAAAAATAAATAAACAGACTGGATATACACCAGCCTGATGGTCGTGATAGATTCGCAGTTCCTTAGGATTTGGTCCACCACTGTGTCTAGTGGTCATGATACTTCAGGATAGTTCTACGATACACGACACGTACCAAGTAGGCTTCCGAATAAATCATGAGACCAGTGATATCTCAGAGAAGCGATATATCCTGATATATTTCAATCCCGATATCACTATTGTACCGTCATGTCGTCCAGCTCTAAAATGAACTTGTGCTCAGTTTGACCTTTCGGTGCTCATCTAAACGACTTCGGACCTTCTCGTCATTCGGTATCGTTATTTATTTGGGAGATTAAAAACCTTTTAGAAAGCCGCGATGCTTTACAGAACCCCGTGGTGTAAACTCGCCCACCACATCAGAATGGCTTTCACAACATCCTTGGGAGGTTATCGCTAAGGAAATGGTGGGAAAGGCCTCAATCTTGGAACAATGCTATCTTCAAAAGCTGAATACTAAACTGTCCCACGCTCTCAGAAGGGCTATCAGATGGCACAACTGCCTGTTAGGCATAACGTTTTATTTCAATCATTGCATAAGCATATTTATTTTAGGCAAAGTCTGGCACAATTGTAACACATTTTACATGGTGTATAAGTAGAAGAAGCCCTTGTTTGCCCTTCAGTGTCTTCTTCTGGTTCTGGTTGAACCTCATGATACCACAGCGCCGCTGACTTGTCTTATCCGATCGGTCAGAAGGTGTTGATTTAATTTTCTATACCCGAGGCTCTGGACAGTAGTGCAGCTACACATCACAGGTTTATAATAATCAGTGCGTCCGATCGAATACGTTATCGTTTCTATAGTAACAACTTGCACAGGTACATCGTATGGCGAGTTTATTTTTAAAAATGTAAATTGTTAGTTATTTAACAAAGAAAATAGATCATCGTTGATGCATATGGTGCATCTTTCTGTAAGACTGTTTATTTAACAGTTAAGGAAGGGGTCTCCAGTGTCGGTGGTTGGTAACATGTCAGCGCTCTGTAACATGACGAACGCTGCTTTTGTTTGTTAGTTTGTTTGTTTTTGTCTTACTATCTCCAAGAGAGAGACTGGCGAGGCGAGAGGACGACTGCTTATAGCTGCTGTAGCGTAAGTGAAAACAGGAACGAAGTCCTTCACGGACATTCCACAACATTAAACGCATCTATAAACGTATAAGAGCTACGATTTGTCATTCTACAATTAAAAAGAAAAAGAAAAAGCGGCTGTGTCGGCAAATTGCTGTGGTTTAAGAAAGGGTGTGGTAAGAGTAAGTCTGTAAAACTTCGAAACACTACCCTGTCCGATGGTCATGTTCCTATAGCAGAACGTCTCGAGGTTTTTTTTTTGAGTATAACCGGACGCCGTCCCACAGTAGCGAGTTTTGCTCAGCATGCTTTTTAATACTGAGTAAGGCCAGATGAGTCATCTCCAAAGCGAACAACTTCTCCGATTTTTCCAGCATCAGCAGACGCGCTTGAAACCGGCCCCGACTCTCCGTATTAATAAACAGAAGGTTTCCTCGGCCTGTCTGCGCACACGCAAGCTCCACATTTTCCACGTTTATTGTTTATCCTTATTGCATTAAGCTGCATCCTTTTATTTACAACTCGTCAAGATATCTGGTTTCATCTGTCTGAAATGGAAGAAGCGGCTTTCGGGCGAGTGAGCACACCAACAAGTGTTTCTTATTTTACAGTCGTTGGCACCGAAGCTGTTTGGGTAGCAGTGTTGGTGCTTAAAAAGCAACATTTTTCGCTCTGCAGAGACTGAGGGATTGGATGGGGATCGTACTTGATTGAAGTCAGGAGTGGAGTGGAGCAGAAACAGATTGGTACTGACCAGCACGACCGTGCAGCGGCAGCCGAACACGACGGGCTGACGGGTGTAAATTCACGTCTCCTGCAGGGATTTCTCTAAGCGAGGGTTGCCAGGTTTTAGCAAAAAACAAAAAAAAAACACCCGAGACACATTTTCTCAGTTTTCCTTCCCCCATCTTCGCAATACATCGGTTCAACAAAAACAGTCTTGCACGTTGTATAAACACTGCCTGCACTTACACTTTCCCTTTTGTTTGCCACCTTGTTTTCGTGTCAATTAATTCGATTTATTTCTGATTATTTCATTGAAAACAAGATCTGGCCAGCCAACTAACCCAAAATGACGCCACACATGGATTTAGTTTTTTCCACTAGGAACTTTTTTCTTTTAATTTGGCTCCAATTTGGTGTGAAATACGCCACTCTCGCAATGCTGGCTGTGAGAAACCGTTCGTTTTGATACCTGCCTAAAAAAAATTACCCCTCACCATCATTTCAATAACAGCAAAGAGTTGATGGACAACAAGCATCATGGTGCATCTGTTGTCTATTGGAAAAGTTCACCGGAGTCTGACCTGACCAGCCAATCAGAGACCGCTTATGGTTTACACTACATGCAGCGATTTTCACCGATCCGAACGAATTCGCTCTGATTACAGATTCTAGACGAAACTGTTTATACACATCCGAAACCGGCCGGTCTGTAGACGGCGTCCGTTTATACGCGCATTATCTATTTCTAGCTTTTTAGCCGAGGGTCTCATCTTTAATCTCAATGCTTGTGTTTTTAACAAGTCTTTACACCGCAATGAGTTGAAATCTGATTGGCCAGAAGGTATTTTTTGATGTTGAAGGTGGTAAACAGTCTTCAGTACGGAGGGTTTAATGATCGATATTTACTTGATTCTTTTTTCTTTTTTTTTTTGTCGTTTTGCCTTGAATGAAAAAAAGAGATAAACCGATAAACCGTTTACGGTGGCTATAACGTAAGGAACTGAATTGTTTTGTGGGCATTCGACAAGAAAGAAAGGCCATTACCAGCATGACGTTAAATAACGTTTAGCAAAAATGTCATCCAGATGTTGCTGAATAGACAACAAGGGAGAATCGTTTCGTGTGAAGTTGCACACTATTTGACATTTCATCGCGATTCGGAAGCACGCCGTTCCTTGTTAAAGCAGGTATAAACATTCAAAACCATGGACTGGGAATGACTGCACAACTTTAGTCGTTTCATTTAAAAATAAAATGTGTGACATTTTTACAAACGAATCTTTTTTTCTTTTCTTTTTTTTAAATATCGTATCGACCGTTCTGATCAGGATCTTCGGTGAGCTGGATCTCGCCGAACGTTCGTCCCCTCAGGTTTAATCCTCCTTTTTTTTCTGCTTTTCTGCACAAATGCATGAGCAGCAAGCTGTCAAGCTGCATTTCGGTAAAGTCTCATGAGGAGAAACAGACTCTTTATTCATGTGTTTCATGAGACAGCAGAGTTTAAGTATTTGCCCCTCTGGCAGGTTGTGAATCCCACCAGGTCCAAGAAATTGGAATATGTAAACGTGTGTGTGTGTGTGTGTGTGTGTGTGTGCACCTCGTTGAGACGTGAGCCATACAGGAAAACCAGGACCTTGAAAGATTAGCATAACCAGGATTAATAGCTGAGCTAATAATTACTGAGGTTGTATAATGTATTGAGTCACCGAATAGGGTCGTTCGGCGTCACAGTTTCACATATTGTCATGATGTATGACTGAGTTTTTCCAAACACTGAATGCACACCATCTTTGTTGTTGTTGTTGTTGTTGTCTCAGTGTACTACTTTTCCTCGCAACGATGCACTTTCATTTTCGCATTAACGGTGACCTTCATGAAAACGTCATCAAAAAGAGTCCTTTCTAGAGGGGTTGGATGAGTTTTGCACGGGGAGATCAAAACACCAGGTCAAGAGGTCAAAACAAACCGGAAGCGGGTTTTTGGTAGTTTCAAATGCCAAACGATCAAATATAGATGTCATGTGACCTACTAACGGTCAACCGCGGCCACGAATCCTACAGGAAGTGCTTACGAAAGAGGTCGATTTGTGAGTCCCTTTCTATGAGAGTTATCCCGGGTGACTCGATCCTTTTACAGCGATACTTAAGGGAATTATAATGCGTCTGACAATCGTATCTTTTTCGTCATGTTTTGGATTCGGTTACATACTGAAGAATGTACAAACAGCCGTTTGGATGAAAAATAAAAAAGTGAATATTTCCTTCTACAACCAGCTACTACGGGGACAATTTCACACAGTGAATCACTAAATATATGATTCCTGCTGCATTGTAGCTGATTCACTCTGCACCGGATCTTGTATGTTAATCCTCGACCTTTCATGACTGACGCATGGTGATTGTTCCGTGGCTACACCCCGGTGTATCCGGATCGCACAATGCCACAGGACGCAAGATAAAGTGTTTTCTCTTCCTTCACGCCGACGCAAGAACGCACAGGGACGGGTCAGCGTCTCCGAGGCCGTAGCGCTACTCTGCCATTACTGCGGAGAGACTAGGACTTGCCCTGCAACCACACACACATAAACACACCGCAGTCTGGCTCCGAGCTGGGCCTCCCTGGAGAACAAACCTTCCACGGTCCACACACACACACACACACACACACACACACACGCGCAGTCTCTCCACCCCCTGCAGGCTCTCTCAAGCCTCCCAGCGTCCTGGCCACATGCGCCAGCCTGCTGTTATTGTCTTAGAGAGGACAAAATAGAAGTCTCTAATGACAAAGCCTCGAGTGTGGCTATAAAGTGCCTCCGGTTGTCTTACCATTCATGCGTCCTGGACTCGTGTCCAAAATACTGATCCATCACAATTCTACAATTTCGACCAGATTCAATAAAGTCGAGCCGTTTTTCTGACTGGAAACGTAGCAAACGTAAAGCCATCGCATTGAGTTCCTAAAAAAACAAAACAAAACAAAAAAACACTCTGACCAACCTTCGCTTTGTTCTCATCACAAAGCTGCTCGGAAAAAGGCCTTGGGTTTTTTTTTTTTTTTTCTTTCTTTTTTTCCAAAAATAGTCAATAAGACAAAAAAGGAGAGGTGGGTGAGTAAGAGGGGGTAGGAGGAGGAAAGGCAGGCCAGTGACAGCTAATGAGGACCAGATGCCCTACCTTCACTGGTAGCCACATTCTTCTGAGCTTTGGTCGACGTCTGATCCGTACTTGAACTCAGGTCGGAGGAAATGCTGGAACTGCCCTTCCCTGCAATCAGAGGAGCACGTGAGGGCAGGAAAGCTCGAAAAATGGCACAACTCGTGTTAAGTCATCATAATAAATGAGACAAAGAAAGAGACGTGTGTGTGTGTGTGTGTGTGAGAGAGAGAGAGAGAGAGAGAGAGAAAGAGTGAGAGGTTGGGGTTTGGACAAACAGTAGCCCAGAATGCTATCCCTTCCCCGATAACATTTACGAAACTTTACTAACAATCCTTCTGCGTACATTCTCAGAAATGTTGATAATAATCCAGATCTTTTTTTTTTTTCTACATACAAAAGTCTGTCTCAAACTGGACTCTGGAAATCTGGAACCACCACGTGAGCTGGAACTGATTAATCGTCCTCCGTCGACGTGGTGCTTAAACCTCCGCGGCTGTGAAACACGACCCCTGAGGTTACATGGCGTTCGGTATTAACTGATGATTTTAAACGGCGTTCTTGAGAGATGCACAGATCGAGAAGTGTTTACAGCATTTCCTACAAGTGCAAACACGAGTAGAGCGTTTTGATTTGCCCATACAAGGTCACTCCAGCGTGCTGTGCTGTGTAAACCTGCTTGTTTTTCAGTAAATAGTTTTGCACTGATATCAAGTTGAGGAGGTCGCGTTTAGCGTGGAGCACGGTTTCAACATGGCCCCTTTAATCTAACGTCTGCTTGCGTCGCCACTATTGTTTATTGTCTATTGTCTGGGAGGAATGTGGGCTTCACTGTAAGTGAGATTAATTGGCTAAACACATTGCGATGATGGATCCTGGACAGGTCCGAGTTCATTCCCATGGATGATCTACAAGCAGAGCTCATCGTTCGGTTCAGATTTAGGAGCACGGCGCTAAAGGTTAAGAATGCACAGAGTCACAGATGAGATGATTCGAAATACAGCCTTATTACGCCAAGTGGGCGCGTATTAGTTCATATTCCCAATCCGGATCATATTCGTTACAGTAGATGTTAAACCGCTGTGGTGTTATTCTCGTAAAATTTTGATTGGTCAGAACGTGTCGGTGAATTTTCTAGAACAGCGGCTCCTCTGTTCCGAAGACTTTCCCGATTGTCTCTGACCGTTACGAAGCTCGGACACTGGAGACTCCTTCTCGGTCCACGTTATAAACGCCTCCTTATGGAAAAACGTCTCCATAATCACGCTTACGGTTAAACAACAACAGTTTTTTCATCCGTTTATTATTACATTACATGGAGTGTTGACCCTGTGAGTGAGTCGTTACTATAGAAACGATGACGTATAAGAATGGCGGCACGGATTACAGCGGGGAACTACTGGTACTGTTATACACTGCGTATTCGAATGAGGGCGAAATACTGACCAGTGCACAAAGCTTGGTTGATTTTCAAAGCTTTTTTTTTTTTTTTTGATCGATCTGGCGATGCGTTTCGATAAGAGAGCTAAGCTGTAAGTACTTCTGGGGGTTTGTGTGGGTGGGGGAAAAAAAAAGAAAAAACTTTCAAAGCACTATTTGTTTTTTTTTTCCTATCTCCAGAATGTTCCGTTCATGGCTCGGGAAACTCGGTTCTCTCTTCAGCGTGGCACGTTTGGCAGAAGTAAAGAGAAGCGAGTCATCCTTATGGTCAGAGAGGTGAACTGCTTCAGTCTCCACCTGTCAGCAGGGAAATCAGCTGGAAGGCTCGCTTTCCTCTTAGCGGATTACGGAGATGCCGAAGCGCTTTGGATGCAGCTGCTGTTTCTAAAAACGAAGCTGCAACCGAGAGGACCGATCCGATGGAGAAAAATCCACGCCATGCGGCTAAAGTTCCGAACAAATGACCGCACGGTTGTGTGGGTTCAAATACCAGGACTGCGCCTGAGCCAGTGACTTTGTTCTGTCTTTGGATAAAAGTGTGATTAATCTGACCTTTTTTTTTTTTTTTTAAGTTGAAGCTTCTTTCATTGACGTGTTGCTGCTTCGTCGCTATGTAAAGCGAGCGATGCAGCGGCGCTTTCATCTTTTAGTCCAGCTCTCTTGCCTCAACGTCTGTGCACTCTCCTCGAACGGATCGTCTTCCAAAGATTCGGCTTTTATCGTAAAACACATCACGCTAGTTACGCGTCGAGTCTCGACTCTACCGCACTGCATTCTGGGACTTTCTGGGAGGCCAGCATCTGCACCAACGTCTCCACTGGTTAAATCGTCAACGAGAAAAGAATCTTTTTGTTTTTAGGACCTAACAGCAAAACGTGACCGTTATCACTTAGTTTGATTTATTTTTTTTCTCTCCAATTAAACGCCATTGTGACGGCGCTAGCGATAATAATGATGTCTCCCTGTGACATCAGCACAGCACACAACCACTCACTTCTCCCTGGAACGATGAAAATACAAAACCAGCCAACGAATCGGCACCAGAATCGCGAAACGCAGAAGACGTATTTCAATATAAACATACTTTCAAGGTTGGACTTCTCCTTCAAGGTTCCGAAATGAACTGAACCCTCGGATTGGACCCTAAATGGCTTGGGATCAAATCTGCCAGATGAATAAAAATGTAAAAGTCATTCCCCTCCCATCCAAACGTGTTTAAATCTTTTAAAGCTGCACATCTGCTCGAGCGCCGCAAATTGTGGAAAGATAGATGCGGACTTCGAAAAATCCCAGAGCCGTGCTACCATCTCTGTGGAAATTTATTGGCGTGCCAGTTTTAAACGCGAGCCAACCCTTGAACCTTCCCAAGAATTATGGCGTGCTTGGGCACACCGCAAGTCTCTGACACGGCCAACATCTCATTCAGCGGACGAGAGGTCTCTGGCAGGAGCGCTGATGATTATGAAACGTTCCAAACGCCGTCTCGGCCAAAATGCCAGTCATCGGTACGTTAGTATTTAATGAGTCAGGGTCTGGCTGTGCTTCCCGAACTAAACATGAGGACCGGTCGGATTTACACGTGACCTAGTGGTGAAGAGGCCTGGGTTTATTTGATTTCAGGTTCTAACACACCTGATCCAGGTAAACCAGTGCTCTACGGCACCCCTTAAGGGTTCTTAGGTCGTTCCTCTGGACGGGTCTTTAAAAGTTCTACGCATGTTCCGGTTCATTTTGCGCCGTTTTAAACCCGAGATGATATTTTGACATTCCTGCTCCAGCATTCCACATCCTCTCTTTTTAGTCGAATAACATTCTATTCTATTCGTCGAACTATTTTGCGATGTGAGCTGCAGAATTGTAGGGGGAGAAAAAATACTTTCTACAGATTTTCCCCCCGCATCTCCCAGCTTCAGAAACCCGGTTGTAGCGGCTATCCGACGTCGGATCTTCCCGTACAGTCCTGTAGGCGTGCAGGACGTGACCGATTCAGGGCCGGATGACGCATCCCGACCCGAATCTGCGGAAAATCTGTGGTCTGTTTTGGAAAAACTGCGAGCTTCTCCGAGCATCGCGGCGTTTCGTCGATCTTGCGTTCATTCCTGGACCAAAGCAAAAGATGTAAATAACTGTACATGTCCGTCTGTCCGCTAGTGTTCTGACTCTTCAGGCTTTTCGTTTGACTTTTTCGGATAGCAGACGAGTTGGACACAGGGTTCCTGTGGTAGAACAGCGCCAGAGTTTTGAGTCAAGCATGTAAACAAGTGATTCACTCGGCCTGCTTACCCGGCGCTATGGGATCTGTCCTTTAATTCGGCAAGAAATGGGGTAATGTGCACATGCCAGCAACTAAATGTTGAAATATGACCGAGCTTTGTGATGGTGTGAGTCTGAGTTTAGAGCTCTCTGAGGAAGAGAGCGTATTGGTAAGCATCTAGAGCACGGTATAGAACAAAGCACGCATCTTTTTCTCTGGATAACATTGTAGGCAAACCGATTTATCAGACTATCTCTTAATCAAGGTATTTTAGTGTCTTACTCTTATTATCTAGGAGCCGAAATGAGACGACTGTCTGACTGTCTAGACTGTCTGATTTTTACTACATTTCTCTCTACGTGCTGCATTCGCTATAAACAAATGCACATTTAGACACGAGATATGATGCTTATGATCCTCAATCTGTTCCAGCTCCCAACCAACTGAATCCTCTCCATCGCTCTTACAACAACAAAAGCGGTTCTTCGAGGGGTTCTTTGAGGCAGAGCTTCTCAACCATTCGGCAGCGCTCTCATATATCATTTCATTATCTCAAACAATATTTCGGCTGTTCACTACAGCCTGATATCCAGGTCGGGATCACGGCGGATCCGGAATGGATCCGGAATCGAACATCGGGTGTGAGGTGGGAATTCACCCTGGATGGGATGCCAGTCCATCACAGGGTACCACACACACCTGACCTTCACACCTAGAAGGGATTTAGATTTGCCAAACCACTTACCGACATGTCTGTGCGAGGAAACCGGAGAACCCGGAGGTTTTTTTCCGGGTGAACACGCTGAGAACATGCGATCGGACCGTAACCCGAGGTCCCGACAGAACCCTGGAGCTGTGAAGCGTCGACACTGTCCACTTCACCACAATCAAATAACTAAACGAACTTGAAGACACCATTTTGAGAACCGGTGCTTTAAGGGTTTAATTGATCATGAATTGGTCTTCGCTTTGAAGAGTACTCCATGGACCTTTTCAGGTAAACGATACACACTAAAGGTACTCATTAATGATGCACTCTTGATGGTACCACATGGCCCTCAAGTGACCACCAAACGTAGGGAACAGTTTAGTACCCCTTTAGAAATCCTCGCACTGGGATCATATTTCAGCAGCACGAGCCTGATTGTGGTGACATCCACACCTTCTTTTTTTTTTTTTTTTTTTTTTTGGTGGAACCTTGTGGGTTGCATAAGTTTCTGGTTCTGGTGCTGTTGGAATGCAGGTGTGAAGGGAACTCCAGCTCGTGCGCGGTGGTGAGCAATGCGTTTGAGGACGCACACTGCAGCTCCCATGCAAAGTTTGCGCATACGGGGGTTATTAGGAGTTTGTTTTCTGATCACTGGGAGTGATGATGCATGCGTGACAGAGAGGACACGTTGCGTTAAATAAAAAGCCCCGCAATGCACAACGCACGCGCGCGAGAGAATAAACAGGAGTAATAGGAGGCTGACCCGAGCATGGCCGCGGCGCGCGCCTGGGTTAAAAAGAAGAAGAAGAAGAAGAAGACCGGCGCCGAGGCGCTCGCGCTGCCGCCGCCACTCACCTTCACTCCCGCTCTGCTTCCCCTGGCTCGCTCCCATCCCGCGGAGCGCGCGAGCCTACCGACGACCCATGCACACCAAAGGATGGACAAAAAAAAAAAAGAGAGAACCGAAGGACACCGAGAAGAAGAAATAAACTCCAAAGTTCTCCTCGGCTCGCGCGTTAATAAATCTCCTAACGGGACATAACGGTCCTCCAAAACTCGGCGTCTCTTTTCCTCTCTCTCTCTCTCTCTCTCTCTCTCTCTCTCTCTCTCTCTTTCTTTTGCGCTTTTTATTCTCCAACTTTTCCCTCGAACACTTAACGTCTTCGCTTGTTCTCCATGTTGGAACGAGTTTTCGTCACTCCTTACCGACCAAACGCGCGCGTGATCGTGCAAAACAAAACAAAACACAACACGCACAAGAGAGAGAGAGAAGAAAGAAAAGAACAACTGGAGATGGAAGATACTTGGTGATCCGGGAGCGCGCACTCGCTCCTTGTCTAAGCTGAGGCGCGCCGCGTGCACGAAAGGGGACGCGCATTTGCCCTAAATTGAATATGCACCTCTCTTTCTCTCTCTCTCTCTCTCATCCGCCATATTTGTTATTTTATGTTTAATAACGCGCACAAATGGCGCTGGTGTAAATCTGTATACAATCTGTATTGTGTATATACAATCTGTGTATATACACCAAACACACACACACAGGGTACTACAATCTGTAGTGTATACAATCTGTGTATATACACCCCCCCCCACACCACACACACACACGCACGCATACGCACACACACACAAAAAACGAGTACTAAACTGTACCTTTCCTTGTGGTACCGTTAACAGGCCTAGGTGGTACCTTTTTATTGCACATTTGACATGTTTGTACATGTAGTAAACTATGAAACTGTACATCATTGCACTTTAAGGACCACTTGTAGAGCTGTCAGTCATCGCTTAAAGCAGGGGTTTTCAAAGTGGGGACCGCCAGGGGGCGCCCGGGGGACCTCAAGAATTCGGTGTACCCATCCCTCCGACTAGTATGTTTTCTCTTTCTCAGACAACCACACACACACACACGCACACACACACACACACACACACACACACACACACACACAATCAATTCCTAATGTGATGTAAGATGTAATTATTAATAAATAAATAAATAAGGAGGATATATTCAGAGGTCTGTATTTTTAATGGGTTTTAAAGACATTAAAGGGGGGGTCGGTCAAATGTTAATGCCATTTGGGGGCCTTGCCCTGGAAACGTTGGGGAACCCCCGGATTAAAGGTGTACTCAGTTTATGCACCTTTCCAGTTTAAAGAAGAAGAAAAACTCTTTGTGTGTGTGTGTGTGTGTGTGTGTGTGTGTGTGTGTGTGTGTGTGTGTGTGTGTGTGTGTGTGTGTGTGTGTGTGTAAAATTCGAGACTGTTCTCAACTGGGCCCTCTGTTGACATGTTTTACTCAGTGTATCACTGCAGGTTTTCATTTAAACCGACTGATCTCCAGGTCAGAGGCAACAAGACCACCATCCACCACTACCTCTTACATATGTATTTAAGTATTGTATGCAATTTTTTTGAGCTTTTCTTTTTTTAAGCAAAAAAATAATTTAAAAACCCTCAAAAGCAGGTGGAATGAAAGCTCAACTTTAGACCACATTCAGAAATACAATAATATAATAAAATAAATGTATTGTTTCATTGCTACACGTTAAAATGACTACATTTTTGTTACTGTACTGGAGGCAGTTGTTGGTTCGCTGTGCAATTCGCAGTCAAGCTTTTACATTCTTAAAGAAAGAAAATAATTTTAAAACGTAATGAATACAAAGATTGGATTGAAATATATGAAGTTACAACTATGACATGCATGTTCTCCCTGTGCTTCAGGGGTTTCCTCTTCAGGGCTTCAGGGGTACCCCGAGCCCACTGGGCCAGGCTCCAGGCTCATCCCATTACCCTTTGTAGGATTAGCGGTGCAGAAAATGGATGGACGGATGTGTGAACAGATAAATATCCATCCATCCATCTTCTACCGCTTTATCTTTTTTCAGGGTCATGGGGGAACCTGGAGCCTATCCCAGGGAGCATGGGGCACAAGGTGGTGTACACCCTGGACAGGGTGCCAGTCCATCGCAGGGCACAATCACATACACACTCACACACCCATTCATACACTACGGACACTTTAGACACACCAATCAGCCTACCATGCATGTGTTTAGACTGGGGGAGGAAACCGGAGTACCCGGAGGAAACCCCCACAGCACGGGGAGAACATGCAAGCTCCACACACACTGGGCCCCGGCGGGATTCAAAACCCCGAGTCTGGAGGTGTGAGGCAAACGTACTAACCATATTATTCATCTACTGACAGAGCTGACTCGCCACCCCCCACCACCCTTAAACCCTGGGGTTAAGGTTAGAGTTAGATTTGTGTGTAGCATAGAATTATTGAAATGAATTAAACGATTTATGTTAACGGAAGGGCCTCACAATTACGGTCAGAAAAAAAAAATGATTGGACTTGACCTGAGAGGATAAACGACTTCAGAACACTCTCAACACTCACGTTCACACACTTCACTTTTGACCACTTTATTTTAAAATTCAGTTCATTCATTATGGAGGGGGGATGGGGGATGGGGGAAGAAGAAAGAAAGAAAGTACATCTGTAATAAAAAAAAACTCGAATGTTCTAGTTATATTTTAATATTAATATATATATATATATATATATATATATATATATATATATATATATATATATATATATATATATATATATATATTTTTATATATATATATATATATATATATATATATATATATATATATATATATATAATAAGGATGTCAAAACTTGCATTCGATTGCAAATAAAACTTTTTTTTGTTGTTGCTTTTCCGTTGTGTTGTAATGTCCGTTCTCAAACACAGGGGGCAGTAAACACTCGAGACCACTAACAAGGCAAAGAAGACGAAGAAGAAATCACCCCGACGTAAACGGCCGCTAAACCACCGTAGAAGAAGTCTCTAATAAACTACACAGCGGTGCCGAACTTGTTCGCTGTAAGTACTTCATATGGAAATAAATCTTTTATTTATTATCCTTTTCAAACTCTTAGTAATCTCATGTCCGTCTTTATGCCTGTGGCGTTTTATTTAGCGGTAGTAGAGGTTTTATTTAGCGCGTTTGCTCACGTGGCTAATTGACGTCTTGTTACAGAGATGTTCAGTAACGGCCTGTTCTGTTTAAACACAAATGTTCTTGTTTCTTATTTATGTATTTACTTACACATGGTCCGGGAGTGGAACCAGGGCAACAATGGGAGAATGAAGGCTATGTGCTGAATTAAGGAATAAACCGCTGCATGTCGTGCAGTTCTGGGAAAGTAAACAGTGATGGGTTGTCTGATGAAGAGGAAGCAAAAGAACCGAGTAAATCTGACCGAACAATGACGTATTTGATGACGCGACCGAGTTACCTAGCAACCAGAGTGAGACGCGGGACGCTTTAATTGCAGCGAGCAGTGTGGAAGCATGTTGTGCAGCATCAGCTTCTGTCTTTCTCAAAAAAAACAAATTACAAAATGAATCTATTTTAAAGACATTACAGATCATTACAATATAACTATCGCTGATGATTTTTCTATAACACAACATGTTGTTTTATTTACTGTTTACATGTCCGCCTCACACCTCCAGGGTCGGGGGTTCGATTCACGCCGCTACCCTGTGTGTGTGGAGTGTGCATGTTCTCCCCGTGCTGCGGGGGTTTCCTCCGGGTTCTCCGGTTTCCTCCCCCAGTCCAAAGACATGCATGGTAGGCTGATTGGCGTGTCTAAAGTGTCCGTAGTGTATGAATGGGTGTATGAATGGGTGTGTGAGTGTGTATGTGATTGTGCTCTGTGATGGACTGGAATCCTGTCCAGGGCGTAACCCCGCCTTGTGCCCGATGCTCCTTGGGATAGACTCCAGGTTCCCCCGTGACACTGAAAAGGATAAAGCAGTATAGAAGATGGATGGATCCCGAGTGTTTCCGCTTTTCCGCTTATCGATTTATCACACAGACACTATTATTATTATTATAAATTTTTTTATTTATTTATTTTTTTAAACGTGGTCAATGTTTCTATTATCTAACGTTACCACTCGTCATATAAGTTCTAACACAATTAACGTAATAGTAAAACGTGCCGAATGCTTTAAGTGCGTTTAAAAAGTGTGTCAAATAAAAACATGCATGTGTAGTAACTTGTGGTGAAACGTTATTTTTGTGTAATAGAGAGTTGAGGCAAGAGGCGTCATGGAGAAGGAAAGAGGACGTGACGGCGAGTTGTGTCCAAATCAAGAATCTTTTGTCAGGCTTGTAAAGAGAAATGGTGATTTAAAATAAATAAATCAATCAATAAAAACTAGCACTAACATTAGTGGCAAGTGTTATTGTGTCTGGAGCTCACGCTGGTTGATGTTTTTGCTGATGGTGTTTGGAGGCAAAAAATATAAATATATAAATCATACACGAAAAAGAAAGATGGTTTTCATCATGTTTTAACTTTAACAAAACAAAGCAAACATAAACAGCATGTAAATTTTTTTTTTTTTTAACCAATTGTTTTAATCGAATATAGGCGCACAGTGATCCGCGGGGTCCAAGCACCCTTCACTTTCAGCATCCTGATCTGTTTTAGCAGAGAACGAAAAATAATATAGAAAACAAGTCGGTTCCAAGCACTCGTGTGCTCAACCCCATTATTATTATTATTATTATTATTATTATTATTATTATTATTTATTTTATAAAGACATTATAGATTTTTTGGACCTTAATTCTACAGTATTTTCATTTGCACTACACTTGCAATTAAAAAAAAGAGTTAACAAAAAAATCACTTTCGCAAAACGATGCATCTTTATGATGTGTATCTAGTCCTGCTGACGGAGAGCTGGTGGTGCTAATAATGACCTTAATGTATATATATATATTTTCATTTTGTTTCCCCTCCTTGTTCTAGGAGTAAAGTCGCAGTGATGGCCACCAGCCCGATGCTCCAAGGATGCATCAAAACAGCCGAGGACCTGCTGAAGCGAGTGGATCTACTGTGCAGCCACCAGGACGTGGAGGGTCGCGCCAAGCTGTGCAGCAAACTTCGCGCCGAGCTCAAATTCCTGCAGAAAGTAAAAGCCGGACAAGTCGCCATCAAAGAGTCTCACCTGCAGAGCACCAACCTGACGCACCTGAAAGCCGTCGTGGAATCGGCCGAGAGCCTCGAGAAGGTCATCAGCGTTTTGCACGTGTTCGCGTACGAGGGTCCGGACGGACGGAAGCAGACGTTGGTGGTGGACGTGGTGGCAAACGGAGGGCACACGTGGGTGAAGGCTATCGGGCGCAAAGCGGAGGCGTTACACAACATATGGCAAGGCCGAGGGCAGTACGGGGACAAAAGCGTGATCCGGCAGGCGGAAGATTACCTGGAGGCCAGTCGCCAGCAGCCCATTCAGTACAGCAACCCACACATCATCTTCGCCTTCTACAACGGCGTCTCCAGTCCGATGGCCGACACGCTCAAAGAGATGGGAATCTCCGTTAAAGGGGACATCGTCGCTGTGAACACGGTGGTCGGATCAGACGAGGACGAAGACGACGACGAGGAAGAGGACGAAGATTTCGTACAGGACGAGCAGGACGTCGAGGACAACGTCGAAGAGGACGGCGACGGCGAAGCGCAACTTATGCACACCCGTGTGGACCGAGACACTGTTGTAGCAAGCCTGGCGTTCCCCACTGACGTCAAGGTAGCCGAGTGCGCACGCGTAAACCTCGACATCACCACGCTCATCACGTACGTGTCGTCTCTGAGTCACGGGAATTGCCACTTCACCTTCAGGGAGTACGTGCTGACCGAGCAGGCCGCTCAGGAGCGCCAGGACAAGGTGCTACCCAAGCTCGACGCCTTCATGGAAGGGAAGGAGCTTTTTGCGTGCCACTCGGCCGTTCGGGACTTCCGCACCATCCTCGACACGCTGGGCGGCCCTGGCGAACGTGAACGAGCCGAGAAGCTCCTCGCCAGGCTCACCGTCGTTCCCGATCAGCCTTCTGAGCGCACGCAGCGCCTCGTAGCCAGCTCCAAGGTCAACCAGAGGTCGCTCATGATCTTCGGTACAGGCGATACCCTCCGTGCCGTTACTATGACAGCTAACAGCGGGTTTGTCCGTGCCGCTGCTAACCAAGGTGTGCGCTACAGCGTGTTCATCCATCAACCTCGAGCGCTGACAGAAGGCAAAGAATGGAGAGCCACGCCCATATGATGGACCCGAAAGTACAGAGAGACATCCTAACACGAACTCGAACGACTGTACGCGTCAGAAGATACAATAGCACTTTAAATGATGCCCGATATACTCGAAACACTCGCAAGAGGCGTTTTTTATTTTCATGTTGGGCTGCTAATACAGGAAGCATCAACAGTACAGTATGCTGCATTTCAATTTATTATTATTATTTTTTTTATCTCTTACAGCATGATTGATTTATTATTTTCTGAACTCAGTGCCTCGATCTCAACCTGCAAAGACTGCAGTCAAACCAAATGACACGACTGTGGTGGAAATATATAACATTTAACATGACACCACAGGTACACTGATGATGCGCTGCGTTTGTATCCCGGCTGAGAAAAAAAAAAAAAAAAGAGACGTTATGTTCCGAATATTTCTTTTGAAATCTGTATGCTTGGATATGCATCATCGAAGTCACGATATCATCGAAGTCACGAAAAAAGTGTATTGTTTTGTTCCGCACAATGTTCAAATAAACACACATAAAAATATCTCTGCTTGTCTCGGGGTATTAATTATACAATACGCAAGAGCTCCTTTCCCTTCAGCTGATGCCTTCGATCAGGGGTGTCCGATCCGAAAGGGCCGGTGTGGGTGCAGGTTTTCATTCCAACCAAGTAGAAGCCACACCTGATTCTATTGAAAGCCAAGATCAACTGATTAAACAGGTGGAATCAGCTTGGTTGGAGTTAAAACCTGAACCCAACACCGGCTCTTTCCGGATACGATTGGACACCTTTCCCTTAGATCAACGGGTCACCCAAACGCCGGAAAAATCTTTCCATGAGCGCCATCATCACGATGTCACTGCCAGCACGGTGTCTTCACAGCGCCGGTCTTGTACTACCAGTGCTGTCTGTGTCCTTGTCTTTGTTCCTTTACTGTATTGCCTATAAACACAGTCGGAGCTCAACAACCGATGGGGGTAACAAGACAAGTATTAAGAGACAGTGTGTGCGTAACGTTTTCCAGCCCTGGTTTAGAGTCCTAGAGGATTTCTTTTCTTTTTAATGCTTTATTTGAACGTTCAGTCTACAGTGTGGTACAACCAAAAGAGATCATAATAAGGTATTAATAAATAGTTAAAGAAAACACAACCACCACCATAGCTCAAATCAGAAGTAGAATTAGACAGTAACTTCAAGAAAGAAAAAGAAAGAGGGCATTATCCAAGTTTCAAAGATAATGACACATTATAGTGTCCTAGAGGAAGCACCTACGTGTGCAGGGCTTGTGACGTCACTGGGTCTGAATCCATGTACGTTGGAGTCGACTCCGATTCTGATTCAATTGTCTTAGAATCGATTCACGGTTCAAGAGGAAATGCTTTGCAATGTAAATTATGTTTACACCTAATGCGCTGTTGTTGTTATTGACGCCATTTATGCATGACACCGCCCAATAGATCTATCTTTTGATCAATCTGACCGCGTTAGAATTGGTCATCTTTGTACATATGACGTGCGTTTATTTCTTTTTATATATGGACTTATTTGTTTATTTATTATGTCGTACGTGTTTACATGTCATGTTTCCAAACAGAACACGAGCACACTGCTCATATTTATGATGTACGTATGTACAGTATACTGACCAGTGAGACTTTCGACTCACTTTGGGCTGAATCGATTCCACAATTCTAGAGTCGACTCTCCCCCCCTCCCCTACCCGAATCGACTCGCAGTCCTGTACGTCAAGCCAGAAGGTTACAAAACAAAGATGTTAAACTTGTCTCTCGGCGCAAGTCAGGAGACAAATATGATCCTTTTGGAATATCTGTACACGTTATAGATCGTGTATTCTGTAAACATTACCCACACGGTCGTATTTGGTATGTTCTCAGCCCTCGAGCTAAATTCAGAGGAGAATCGTTAGGACTTCCCGGCGCGAGCTGCGGTTCTGACCCGACATCAGCGCGTGACGCTCGGTACGTAAGCTAACGCTCGTGCTAACGACCTATTTACTTTTTCTCATACACGATAATAAATAAATAAAACCCTCACTACCTGCATTTCATAGCTCTCCTAATTTAATTCTAGTGTGTTCAGATGGATTTAGCTAAGAGTTAGCTGACGGTCTGGTGAACACAGAGAAACATCATACTTCCGGTTTTAGGAGGGGATTTCCGCTAGGACGCTTCTGGAGCTGAATATAAATATACTGTAAAAACGGTGTGTCCTGAGCAGTGGCTTTAGGTTTGGACCAGAAAAGCAGTGCATACAATACAATACAATACCAGCACCACACCCAACACACACACACACACACACACACACACACACACACACACACAAACACACTTCACTCCGAGCCAGACTGTACACACAAGCTGTTTTGTTATAATAACATCATCCATCCCTTGCTGTTTGGCTTGTCTGACGCCATTTTATACATGCTGTGATCTCAGATTGGATTCAGAGTCACAGAAACCCAGTGGTAGATGTTTTCTACACCGGACTCTGATGGTCTCCTTTATCTCCAGGGTTATCGTTTACACTACAGTCTGGATGCATGAGGAGGGCTTCGGAGTATTGTTGGATGTCTGTAACGATGGTCTGGTCTGCACACACGGGGTGGGGGGCATTTTGTATGGTGCTTGTAG
>CM022770.1:21595676-21708176 GCA_012411365.1 Ameiurus melas | reverse complement strand
TTGTGGCGTAACGACGAGGGCATAAATAAAGGTTCAATAATAAGGGAGTATTTATAAATTGTGACACTATCTGTACAGGACACTGCAGTCGCTGTTTGCGCAGCTGTAATTACTTACGCACTTTGTAGTGTAAATTGCGATTTTTGTGTAGAATTTTTTTACACGTTATTGCTCATAATTTTCCATCCCTTTATTTAAAATGACAGTAGTACATATGTACTGTAAAGTAGAGCATGACCATACAAGAGTGAGTCAAATGGGGCTGAGACAAATTAGAGATAATAAATTATTATAAATCATTTAATATTTATTACATTTAAAAATATTCTTAAAATTTGTGTGTAAAAGACCAACTCTGGAAGTAGGTGATTTTTATTTATTATTTTCAAAATAGTCGACCTTCTTGAATATAATCGTATCATTTTTTTTATCTCCTTTGTCAACTTTTCCTTTTTGCTTTTATTTAATGAGTTTTTATATCGTTAAAAATTAACTAAAAATCTAAATTCTTTTTTTGTTTGTTTATTTAAAGCCGGCAAAAAGATGATTCTTTTGTTAAAAAAAAAAAGTGCAAAAAACTTTATCAGCAAGTAAATAAAAATACAAAACCGACAAATCTGATTTTGTTTAAAATCAGTCAAAAAAATTCTTAAAAAAAAACAAAAATATTATTTAATTCATCTCTTCTTTTTTTCCCCCCATCACTTTGGAGCGTCTCTATGCCAAACGATTCTTTAAATGATCGAATTAGTTTGTAAGACTACTGTTTATTGGGCGTTAAATAAAACTATAATCGAACACCACATATTGCGCAATCGTAGAAATGTCTTCGAGGATTGTGATCTGATCGTTTTCTCATTCGAACCCCGCGACATAAATTCTAGAGAAAGAATATCCCGTGTTTATATAAAGACGGTAATAAAACATCAAATAAATAACACGATACTAGTGCCTAGGGGTTTCTTTCATTATCAGCCGTTAGACTTAACGAGTGCAGTGTTGTCCTCCCGAACCCGCCACGTGTCTCGGTCTTACTGCATGAAGTCAGAGTCGGTAAGTGAATAAGAAGTGCTATTGTTTCGTGCCTGACACATCAGGAGCGGCACGTCATGGCGTTCCCACAATGCATTGTAACGGTGCACTAGTGCACTAGTAAACTGGTGTTTTTCATTCTTTCCTCAGATTTCCTTCGCTAGGCTGAGCAAGCTGAGTAAACCCCGCCTCCTGACTACCTCCTTTGGCTCGTTTTTGGGAAAATGACGGCTAATAAACCCAAAGCGCCGAACTCTCTGGCCCTCCACAAAGTGATAATGGTGGGCAGCGGTGGAGTGGGCAAATCCGCGCTCACGCTCCAGTTCATGTACGACGAGGTAGGACTTCGGTTTGGAAGACGCGCGGCGTTGTTTAACCGTACGATAATTGCTAAAGATAATCCAAACGCGCTCTATTGTCACCGCAGATGTTTTGAATTATCGTGTCTTTGCAATAAAGCGTGCATATGTGGTTCTTCTCCAAACGCTTACCACAAAGTTGGAAGCACACAGTTGTACAGAATGTCTTTGTGTGCTGGAGCGTTACAGTTCCCCTTCTAAGAGGAACAAACCTGTTCCAGCATGAAACTGACCCTGTGCACAAGAAGAAGCCTTTGTTTGTCACGTATAGATTATAGCACAGTGGAATTCTTTACTTCGCATATCCCGGTTTGTTAAGAAGTTGGGGTCAGAGCGCAGGGTCAGCTATGATGCAGTGCCCCCGGAGCAGAGAGGGTTAAGGGAATTGCTCAACAGTGGCAACTTGGCAGTGCTGGAGCTGGGAACCCCCGACCTTCTGATCGGTAATCTGGAAGTCTTAACCATTGAGAGACCACTTCCCACCGAGGCGAGCTTGACACGGTGTGTTTAAGGTTGGAAGTAGGTGGAAGAACTCGAGTGTCCCTGACCTCAACCCCACTGAACAACTTTGGGATGATCTGGAGCCTCCTCAACATCCCAACATGAACACAAATCCACGCCCCAAATCTAGAATGAAAATACTTTTCCACTGGGTGCACATACTTTTGGCTGTTCTCACTTTTTTTTTTATTTTTCTGAAATATAAGTGAATTGTTTAGCTTGTTCGCTCATGGTGTGTGGTTCTGTGTGTCTCTCTCAGTTTGTGGAAGACTACGAGCCCACTAAAGCTGACAGCTACAGGAAGAAAGTGGTGCTGGATGGAGAGGAGGTGCAGATCGATATTCTGGACACGGCAGGGCAGGAAGACTACGCTGCCATTCGGGATAACTACTTCCGCAGTGGAGAGGGCTTCCTCTGCGTGTTCTCCATCACCGAATCGGAGTCTTTCGCCGCCACTGCTGACTTCCGGTTAGAAAAATACCTCGGCGTTCAGAAACCAATATGAAGCATTTGCTTGGTCTCTCTTTCTTTTCTTCTTCCATCAGGCCATGTAATGCTTCTTATGATCGACGAGTGATCCTTTTGTAACTAATCGGTATTGCGTAATTGTCCGTGTTGTAGAGAGCAGATCCTCCGAGTGAAGGAGGACGAGAACGTGCCCTTCCTGCTGGTCGGAAATAAGTCGGACCTGGAGGACCGGAGGCAGGTGGGAGCGGAGGAAGCCAAAGCCCGAGCCGACCAGTGGGGCGTCAGCTACGTAGAGACGTCCGCCAAAACCCGGGCCAACGTGGACAAGGTTCGCAGATTTCTTTCCGCTCGTCGTCCGCGTCGCGCCGTAGATCCCGTCTGGCTATTAATCGTCTATTAACACTTCCTTCCAGGTGTTTTTCGACCTCATGCGCGGAATCCGAGCCAGGAAGATGGAGGAGGGCAAGGAGAACGGGAAAAACACCAGGAAGAGCTTTATGAAGAGGATTCGGGAGAGATGTTGTATTTTATAATGACTGAGTGTGTGTGTGTGTGTGTTTGTTTTTTTGCGCCGTGATGTCACTTCCTACCATTTCAAACGTCTCGTCTAATTACAGCTTGTTTTATTTGACTTCTTTTTTTGAAGGGTAACAAGGGACAGAAAATCAGGTATGTGCACGTGTACTTGGAACAAGTCTTGATGATCATAAGACCGATACGAAGCTATTACTTTTCATTATTTAAATGTACATAGGTTGAGTCATAATGACACTAATGTGTGTGTGTGTGTGTGTGTGTGGTTTTTCAAGCACACTAAGGGTCCAGTACTACCGTGATCAAAATCAGCTAGGCTGCTTCCACACTTGGCATTTTTTCCCCAAAACGTCAGCACAAACATTTACTCCTACAGGAAGTTGACGCAAGGCAATGTTTCTTGGTCATCTTCCATAAAAGCGCAAAGAGGCTTTTTTTTTTTTTTTACTTCCTGACCAATCAGGTTGCAGGATTTTGGATAAACGAGAAGGATAAAGTGCAGGAGGAGGAAAGAAAAGAAGCAGTCTTGTTGTCGAGTGAATGTAAGGAACAGAATGGAAAATATTTCCTTTCTAATTTTCCAGTGTGTCTATTTCACCGGTACGCGATGTGACGTCCCATAACTCTGGATGCACGCAGTCACGTCGCCCGGTTCTCCGCCTCCAAAGCTACGAGAAGATCAAACAACCTCCTCAACACCAGAGTTACACTAGTCATTACTGATTATAATCAAGCTAATCCAGATAGCTGATGTTAGCTAGGACTGGTATGAGTGTTGTTATGGCTAGTGTGTTAGTTTTTTTTTTTGTCATATTAGCACACAATGCCAAAATGTAATCAGTTCTTCAGGAGGTAGCAAGTATACAGATCCTACCACCGCTTATTACTATTATTTTTATTTTATTTTTTTAGGTAATACACTAACAAGAATTTCTTAATGGCTAAAATCCTAGCTAGCCAGAAATCAGGCCTCGAGGTCTCGAACACATATTTAACATCTCTGTGTGACGAACAGGAAGGACGCTATTGGAATTTAAAAAAAAGCCAAGTGTGAACGCAGCCTTAGTCCGCTACACGGGTCTGGGTTCTGCGTGCGCTTTAGAGAAACGTAAGGAGGATGCACTATACCTACGCTTTTAAAAAAAGGCCGGAAGCTTCCTAGCTGGAAAACCTATTCTCCAAACGCAAGGCCGAGCCGTCACGAGGTCAAGGTTACAGGTGACGTATGAACTCGATAGAGATCAGCGAACTAAAACGAGTGCCTTGACTTTAAGAAATCACTAAACCACTAAAAGGAACTTTAAGATGTGACACAAGCGAACGTTTCAGGTAGATCACCTGTTACAAGGTTCTCCGCGCTCGCACACACGAGATTGGACACACTTCAGTCGTGGGTCGCCGCGTCCAGAGCCGAGCTTTTCAAAAAGCATACTTCCCTCAGATCGCTGGACGAGGTTAACACCCCTAACACTACATCCACACAACTTCATTCAATTAAATAGATCCTCTGGAAACAGTCAACACTTGCTGGGTCTCAGAGGGGTGAGTGGTGGAGATCACAAGCAGCATGAGCAACGCCTTTAAGAGCTATTAGTCCGTTTGACCGAATCGTTTTAATCCGAACCTCAACGACTGAAGTTATTTTATTTATATATATATATATATATATATATATATATATATATATATATATATATATATATATATATATATAAACAAAAATATGTCTACAAAAAAAAATCGACATAAGTAACAGACTAAAAGTCAATATTTCAAGCGCCACTTTAAAAATGCGACAGCAGTCTCGAGTAGAATTTGTTCAGTTTTATAAGGAAATTATCTGGCGGGTTTTACTGAGCGTCTTCACGTTCTTCTGGAGACTCCCGTCTGTCCGTCTTGTGTTTTCGCAGATAACGCCTGAAAGCGTTCATCGTTCTTTTATCTGAAAAGTGGTGTTTTTTGTTTTTACTTCTGTAGTATGCAATATTCCGTTGGAAAGCTTTAAACGTTTGGAAACCAACATCAGTGTGACCTGACCTACAGAAATGTACATCACGACGCTAGCGAAAAGAGTAATCACGTACTCACTGATATTTTTAATTATTCACTCTCCTCATTAGCCACTTTAACCTAATCTTATTCTTTAAAGTGTAGTTGACTTTTTTTGTTCTTGTCGTTGTCTTTTATTTATGCAATGCGAAAAAAAAAACGTGTTTCTTTTCTTTGGTTCCATAATTGTTGTGTGCAGACGTTCAAAGCTGCATCGGATGAGCTTCTAACGAATTAGAAAGACCTCTAAACATCCTCATTTCATGACCTCAACAGACTGATCTCGATTTAAATGAACGTACAATATATATACGGCTACGTACGTCATGTTGTAATGCTGTCTTCATTTGAGTGATTTGAACGGTCGTTTCCTGCTAACTGCGATTCGTTAACAGTCCTGTATCGCTAGCGACGATGGCACGCGAGCGTGTATTGTTTTCTAGCACAACAACCAACTTCGCACTGCGATTACTGCTACGTGGGGCGATGACGCCGGAACACGACGTGCTCTGCTGAAGCCCTGGGGTACTTTTTGTTCTGAAAATAATTGTTAATTAATGCATCTGTCAAACCCAGAGCCAAAATAATGAAATACAAGAGCTTTTATTACAATGTTGTCGCTGGTGTCATTCTTGTGTAGTTTGAATATTCTGCTCAGTGTTAATAATAATAATAATAATAAGTTGAATTCTGGATTGTTTGAGTGTTGATTAATTATCTATGACAGATCTGGTATTAATGCTGCTGTTTAAGCAAAACAGTTTAACAAAGACTCAGACATTTTTGCATTACTGAAATATTAATGGATTATATTTATGACTAGTGAAAGAAATTACAGAAAGAAATTGTCTCACTTTAAAAAAACAAAACATTTAAAGATATAAAACGTAATGAGACAGTCTGCTTATGTGACTGTGGAAGATGGACACCTCCATGTTTACCTGTTCAGTAAATCGTTTCAGAGGGAAAACATCCAACAAAATGGTTCAATACAGTCTTATTTTTCCTCCCATAAACTTATTTCTTCAAATCAAACTTATTTTCAAAGCAAAGTTAGGCGTAACTCGATCGATTGAGGTACCTATGCATTTAGAAAATCCTGAGAATGTTAAAAAAAACAAAAAACTGTACATTTCTTAATAAAAACCAAAAAAAAAGACAGGTCTGAAATAAAATGAAAGACAAATTCTAATATTTTACAGAATGTACAAAATGAGAATAAAATGCTTCGAGAAAAGTTCTGCTGGTGGAGTTTAACAGCATGGAGTCAGAGGTAGATTAAACCTCTAAATGCTGTTTACACACGCACAGCAATATGTCCATCAGCAACTCCAGCTAATTGTCACTCAAAACTGCTGCGACTTATTTATCCGGGATAATAATTATATTATTAATAGTTATATCCAGAATAATTCCCTCATGAGGAAGCTCAGACGGGATCCAGTTTGCACCGTGAGTCTTTTTCCTGATTTAGTGTGTAGTGAAAACTACACTGGGAACTTAATTAATCCTGTGTGTGTGTGTGTGTGTGTGTGTCCGGATCCTCTACTCAAAATGAACACGTTAAAAATATTTGGATATACATATCCAGAATATATAAAATCCTAAAAGAAAATGCTGTAAACGGTGAGCATTGGAAGTGTTATTGCTGCTGGTGTGTCCAAGTCCAAGGGTTTTTGTGTCCAAACTCTGGGCAACTGCAGAGTTGGCCAACAAAATATCAGTACACAAAAATAAAAGGAGAAAAAGAGAGAGAGAGAAAAAAAAAGTCTGATTTAAGCGGTTGAGTTTTTGTAGTAGTACCTCCCTGTCCTGCCTGTGTGTGTGGCCTGCTGGGAGCTGCATTTGGACTGGGTCTGGGTCACTGAAACGGGCTGGAGGTTAGCCCACGGGTCCTGAAGCATGGACGCTTTGTAATACTTATCCATATCGTTCGCGCCTCTCTCCCTGCCGTACGGCGTGGATGTCCGTGGAGAACCCTTTAAGGAGACAATTTAAATGTTTTCGTGTGAAAATAGGACAAGAGAGAAATCTGTTGCACCTGTGGCACATCATGGTGTTGGAAATGATCAAGCACATTTTATACGGATAATCATTCGTAATCATGCTGGTTTAACTCGGGCTCCAATCGGAGTTACTAAGAGTTAATAACGACAAGTTTGATACATTTATTTATGTAAAGAGCTACACCTGTATCGTTTCAAATGAAGTCAATTCACTGACTTTTTGATGCGGGGTGGGGGGGTTGGGGTCAAAAGTTTGTGGACACCCGGCTGACTTTCTTTCTCACGATGTTAAAAACCGTTTGACCTGAGGACGTGTGATTAAACGTGTGAAGCCGGTGTCGTCGACAGAAATATAACCGTGCCGACATGTCCGTTTCTTTCATTAGAAAACTAACGTTTTATTTACAAAATAATCGTTTTGAAACGGACGACTCTGAGGGAGATATTACGAAAAACATCTGATAATTATCCGGCGCCGGTGCGAACTCCTTTTAATATTGTTTAGAAAGCGTCTGAGGGAAATTCCTCAAGAAATGAGGTGAGAAAACGCAAAGAACACATTTCTGCAAATTCTACGTTAAAAAAAACTGTCCATGTCGACGATGCGAACATTCAATTATTTGGGTTTTTTTTTTTTTCACAACATAATTCCCATAGTTCCATTTGTCTCACTCCAGAGTTTTGATGACTTTATTACTATTATTCTAAAGTGTAGAAAAATAAAGAATGACTGTGTCCTAAACTTCTGACCGGAAGTGTACAAGGAACGATCATGATCTATTAAATAAGCGCTTCTTGTACTGTGTACTCCTTTAATACAGAGTCGATTCACTGGCGTTTTTTTTTTAAAGAGAAATAATGAAAGCAAACTTTAGGGGGGTAAAAGCTCTAAATTTAGATAAGAACATGGCTGATTTTCCTTCATTTGTCAGAAACCGGTGTACCGATGTATATTGCTCTAAAATGGGTATAATAAGTCAAATTGTTTACTTTGAATTGTTCTAGCTTCAGTCAGTCCATTATCTGAGGTCATATATATAAAATATACACAGAATAAAGAGTGCCAGAGTGTGTACCCTTAAGAGTACCCAGGCCAGAAGGTACAGTTAGTACCCTTTTCTGGGTGTGAGTGTATACCGGCCTGTCAGGCTCTGGGTCTCTACCTGATATCCGCTGTGTGCTCCGGGACTCTGATAAGGCGGGTGTCTGTAAGTAGGACTACCGTTCGATCTGCGCGGTGTTTGTCCCGCGGATTTGCAGTCGTACATCCCGCTACCACCGCCTCTACTACCGCTAAACTCTCTGGGCGGTGTGTGTGTGCCCGGAGAGCCGCCGTACGACCCGAATCTGGGTCCGTACGGCCCGTTTGGGAAAGCCCAGGGCGGCGAGGGAAATCTTCCACCCCCTGGCCTGTCCAAAGCGGGCGGAGGGGTCCGAAACCCTCCGCCTCTCGGCCCAGCTGCTGGATGCGGAGGTCGGAAATGTTGTCGCTGCATTTTGGCTATCGAAGCCGCTTCAGGAAAAAGGTTTTGTTTTTTTTAATCGGATCGCTTCACAAACCCGGTCAATAATCACACGCTGTTTCAGTATAGAAACCAAAACACCCAAGCTGCGCTGACCCGGAACAGGAAGTTGAAATGAGCGGATGTATCTGCGACGGTGAATCGTAAAATTTCTCTACTCAGGACTCTTTTCTAAAAAAAAAAAAAAAAATGTTCTTGAATTCAATTCTGAACGGAAACGCTCGCCCCGTACTCAAATTTAATATTTAATATATTTTTAACGTTCTTCCTAATTAGCCCTTTTCACACTTCCGGGTTTTGTCGCGATCTCGGCGAAGAGTACAACTTTAAAAAGAGTCCGACCTAAACACAACCCAAGTGCAAATCATTTCCGCGCATCAACCGCTGTAATCCGCTTCTTAAACTGGTTTTTCTTTCTTTCTTTCTTTGTTTCGGCGATTATTTAACTCTTCAAGCGATCCCAGTGGTTCCGAATAATATTAAATGTACAGTTTCCACGCCGTTTTCCATACGGAGCTGTCCTTCAGTCCAGATTCCTGTCGTGTGCGCAAATCATCTACGCAGCTCGCGCGGCACATCCGCCGTTTAAAAGGGCCGCAAGGAAAACGCGCGGCATTGTGGGTAATGGAGGAGTTGCTTTACTTTCCGATTGTCCAAGTCTATCATGTAACTGGGGATTTAAAAAAATGCACCAACAGATTACTCTGTAACCTTAAAACTGTTATTGTATTTATATTTAATGTTTTATTGAACATCTGACAGATCAAGCCAACCAACTAAATGTTCAAGAAAAGGTCAACCGTCAATAAAAGCACTTAAGTAACAAACAAATTGACCTTCATCAATCTCTATAATCTAACTTTGATATCAAATGAAAAGAATATGATAGTTTGCTTTTAATGCACCACAATAAATAACTAAATGAGAAATGTTTCCGCAGTCAGGAAGACTGAGAACGAGACAGTTTCTGTGCCACACACACAAAAAAAAATCCAAATTCATTGTTTTAAAGAAAGCTATCAGTGAATTTTAACCGGCCCATTAACACCTCATAGGCACAGAGAAAAGAGGAACACCACACCTATACTCCTGTCCTAACCTCAACTCATTCACACCTTGGTGTTTCACCGAAACAAAAAGTAATGCAATCAAACTGAATCAGGCACTGAATTCCGTCCATGCAACAAGATTTAATTAGGCAAAATACATACCAGGCTTTTATATATTAAATAATAATAATAATAATAATAATAATAATAATAAAATAATAATAATAATAATACTTATAAAGAAGACGAAAGCTTTACTAAAATACAAAAAAAAGGGCTGTTCGTGCAGGTTAATGTAATACTACACACTCACCACTAGGGGCCGCGGCAGCCTGTTCAGCGTATCTGACTCTTTTCAAAGAGTCAAAACATTTGATTCATCTCTCCAATAAGAGTCGACACTTTCGTCTCACAAACGCTTCATTGCTATTTTTTTCTGCTAAATTATCATCAGTAATTGTTGTTCTGTGCTTAAATGCGCTTGATATCATTTCATGAAGTCTTCCTCTACTTTCAAACGAACAAAAATCACATACAAAAATCGCCTTCGTGTAATTAGCACATGGATGCTCGTTAACCACTTTTTTTTTCTAATTCAGTCCTAAACTAAACTCTGTTACATATTTGAGAGCAAAATATGACCAAGAACCCTCATGAGAATGAGACACATAGCTTATATTTATGTTTTTAAAAACCTTTAAATAAAATAAAGTACATTTTTAAATAGTTACCAAGGCTACACAACTGTGGAATCAGCCATTTATTGTTTACTGTTTACATCCCCTTCAGGCTAGCTAGCACCATGCTAGTCCATTGCAGGGCCTCATACACACACTACTACACAATTTAGAGTCACCAATCCACCTCCTGTCGTTTTTGGGAGTTTGGAGTAAACTGGAGAACGTGGTGGAAACCCACACAGATATGATAACACGTAAAACTATATACGGACAGAAACGGGAGGCCATGATAGAACCCCAGACCCTGGAGCTTTGAGTTTTATATACTGTATGGGTGCCTTTCTTTATACTGTGAATAAGTTCTTTTAGTATTCTCAAAGCCACACCTTATTCAGTACACAATGCATTAATCGGGAATTAAAACATACAATCTACATGAATTCCGATCACAACAATCCAAATCTACCATATTTAGTACTGAATTCCCATGATGACCCATGTTCCGTTTGTTTTTACGTAGTTTGTAAATCCTCACACCAAAAAAGAAAATTGCTCTAATCTCACAGCAGTGTGAGCAACTCTCTCTCTCCAAGTGACCCAATTAAATTTCGTTCTTACTCATATTAGGGTCAGCAGTTCTCATTAACAGAGAACGGCTTAATCACGACCGTGACCGACGCCACAAAGGCTAAAGTAAGTACACCCAAAAACAAAGCCATGACACAGTTGAGCCTGGATTTGTGCTTCGTCATGGCCCTGTTGTGGATGTGATCCAGGGTTTACGGGACAAAAAAAATAGTCAGTAGTCACGGACTGATTGTCTGACCAATGGATAACACGGACAAGCTGTACTCTCATCGATGTTCCGCACCGTGACCTCTTTCCTGTTTCCCTTGGTTTTCAGACAACCAGAACGCAAGAATGACACCAGATACACTTACTCTCACTCCAAAATCTCCCAGTTGGGTTGAGCTCTGGTGAGTCTGAAGGTCATAGCACATGATAGACATCATTTCCACCCTAATTGAACCATTCAGTGAGATCTTGTGCCCAGTGGATGAGGACGGGGTCATCCTAGAAGAGACCACACCCATATCAGGATGGAAATATTTCATCATGGGGTAAAGGTGGTTAGTTAGAAGAACTTCCCTTCATTGTACACAGACAAGTTCAGCCAAAGCATGCCTCCCTAAGCATAACAGAGCCACTTAATTTAGTGGTATAAAGCTATCAGCTCAGTGCTGATTGGTTCTTGGGTATAAATATTAAAATAATTATTGACTACTGCTTAATTTTTAATAGTTTCAATCCTATCAGTGTCTGTGTCGGTTTCCTCCGGGTTGAACTCTAAATCGTCTCTAGGTGTGAATAGGTGCCTGTGTGATCCCCTGCAATGAACGGGCGTGTGATGATCCAGGTGTATTCCCACATCGCGCCCAATGTTCCTGGGATAGGCTCCGGATCCACCGTGACCTTGACCAGGATAAAACGCTTACTTACGAGTGAATCACTACAGTGAATGAATGTGGCCAGTGTTCCAGATTATTCTACTAAAATCTATGACTTCATATACTGAACCCGGGTGTGAAAACAGTCCTGACTCTTCATGTAGAAATTCCACGTTTAGGTTTTTTCTAGGTAAAGGTCGGAAATTCTGAATGATGAGTTTTACTTGAACGCAGCGTAACGAGTCAGTAAACGAGGGACTCGAGTCTGAGACTGGTGTCCCAAATCCGGTCCTGAAGACGTAAAGTAATTTATGTATTTTATCAGAACATCTAGTAGTGTTTCTCTGTCTCTGTTCCTCGCTCGCTGCTATTCACACTACGCTTTTGTCACTTCTTTTCAATAGAACACAAATCTCCAATGAACTTGAGCCAGTGTCTCATCAGTAAAACAATGTGTGTGTGTGTGTTTGTGTGTGTGTACAGAGACCTGAGTCTGGGTACAGTCATGCTCTAATAAATAATCAGATCTTGTGACCAGGCTTCATGCTTCGCTGCTCTCATGCTATTCACACTCAGCGCTGTGGTGTTTCACACTTTTCTCTTTCGGGCAGTTCGAAGTGAGAATTAGTCATTCCTCGCTGCGAACACACTTTTATCGATTTCTTAAATTAAAACACGCAGTCCTGATATTTCACGCTATGATGAAGTATTCTGTAAGAAAACATTTTACAGCATTGTTGGAAGGAGTCTCCAGTGTGAGCAGCTCTTTGAAAGAGTCAGAGGGTAATGGCAAAGCTGTAACTTTAAGCTTTCTGACATTAGCCAGCATGAGCACTGAACGTAGTGTAAGTGCAATAAAACACTCAAAGCATGCTGATATATGAAAATAATGAACCACAGGGTGGAAACAGTAACTCTGCTTCATCGCACCACTCCATCGTTAGTTATTTTCCTATAACAGAACACCCCCTAAGTGTTTTATTCCTTACTTAACGTTTAATAATTGCGCGATTATTCAGTAATGATGTCATCAAGGATGCAAACGGCTCTGTGCTGAAGTTCTCAAGCTGTGCAGAGAAAAGTGATTAAGGAAACTTCGCTTTCACTCCCTTAATGCTCCGAAGGTGTGTGTATCTCTTCTCCATATGTCTGGCACAGGGAAGAACCATCTGTTTGGGGATCAGACCTAGGAATTTCCTAATCTCATTTTAACGAAATATCCATCTTAATCAGACAGATGCAGACGACAATCCAGCCGAGGGCCTCAGGTGTTCGTCTGGCACACCTCATTCTGAGACAGTTCCCTGATGGACGAGACGGACGGAAAGTGAGTTGATGGATACGGCTATTATGCAAAAACCCCTCGCAAACGTGTGAAGCAAACGTGAGACAGCTCTGGATTTAAATCCTCTCAAGGTGCTAAATATTTCTCCTCCACGCATCATTTAGCCAAGCCGAGCAGGAAGTCGAACATTCGCACTTCAGCCGAGGTTGAACTACAGCTCTATTGCGATTCAGATCGCCGCCTGGGGAACGTAAAGACTTAGAGCTTCTTCTTCTTTTTTTTTTTTTTCACGGTGGAAAAGGAAAACAGAAAACTGACCGTGCGATCCAAATGACCTTAAAGATGAGTCGGTTAAACTTGGTTCAACTCTTCAACTCAGGAAAACAGTACGGCATGTCATAACATGAATATTCATCTTCGATCTGCCTTATCAGTGAACTTTTCGGAAGATTTCTGCTTTTAGAGGTCACGGTGTAAAGCTACATAACACAGGAACGTGTCGAAATCTTTGTCGCTTTGTAATGCGCGTTCAGTACGGGTTGTATGGGTTGGACTGGATGTATTAAGTAAGGAATAAATCACTCCGTGTCATGCTGTTATAGGAAACTAATCAACCACTAGGTGGTGTGATGAAGCAGTGACCTAAACCATGCCAACGTTGTTGGTCTTCATGCATATATGCATCACGGAGAGGGGGATCATGGGTAAACATGACGTACAGAGAAATGCTAGCACGCAGTCCGTCCTACAAGATCTCTACACATAGTATCTTCAGGATCTCCCTCATGCAGTACGTTCCATCTTCTATAGACGAGCTCATGCTCTGAAACTTCTTCGTGTTGTCCATTAAAGACCTTAATAAAAGAGCTCGTGACGAAAAATTTACATGCTTCGAAACAAGAGTCACTCATACGAGTTAAAATGCCTCGTAAATGCTTTCAGCGAGAATTCACTTGGTGTATAATTCATCATGTGAGGTTTCTTTTTTCCTCGGCATGTTTCAAAACAAGATTATGCCAATGTTCCTACAGTGAAACACAGAACTCGCATCATATTTCAGCCTTGGGGAGTAGCGGGAAACCTGTAACGGCGTTACGTAATCTGGATCCAAAAAACTAGTAACTGTAATCCGTTACAGTTACGTCAAAAAACAAAGTAATCAGATAAATAAATAAACAAATAAATAAATAATACATTTAAAAAAGGGAATACTATAAGGATTAAATTTTTTTTGTTCATGTAAAACCAAATAAATTTTTAAGTTTTAATAAGTTTAAGTTTTAAGTCATTTGTAACTGTAACTGTATAAAAAAAATAATTTAAAAAAGTAATATAAAAATCACATATAACAACATATTATAACTGCTGTAATAGAAAATGTGTCAACATTTTCTGACCAATCAGAATCCAGAATTCAGCAGCACTGTGGTATAAGTCACTACCAGTTATTGTTTTGGGCGTCCCCCATTTTTGAGGATATGTAGGCAATGAATATTTATACCTCAAAGACCTGTCTCACCTAAAAGTACTATGAAAGAATTCGAATAATGGACAAATCACAATCTCTTAAACTCATAAACAGAATAATAAAACAAAGAAATGTATGTGCATGCAAGACAAATGGATGTATCTATTGACTTGGACACATCTTTTGTCTTCAGTGTACGCACCAAGGGACAAGGTTTCGCCAAAACAGAAAAGGAAAAAAATAATAATATAAGAAGCATTTTTGGTTCTTAATACGACTGTCATTCTTTCATATAATTATAGTCTATAATAACTCACTGGTATTATATTATTCCCAACATTTCATGTTTCACCCATCAACCAACAGCAGCTCATATTTTAGTTAATCACATGCTGATGACAACAAAACAAAGGGCACTCTGTGTTTTACACACAGAAATCCCTGTGGGTTTGTAATTGTTTTTTATTGCTCTTGAGTAAGTCGGGCGCTTTTGCACGGTGCATGTGGACGGATGATTAATGCGTCAGTGCGCTAAAATACGAAAAGGCCTTTCCAAAAATAAACCTCATTCTTGCTTAAAAACGGAGGAAAAGCTGTTTTTGTAAGCCTTTATGTTCTCAGAACTCACCAGCTGGTCAGAATTACACTCCTCACACTAGTAACTAGCTGCCTACATGTCCTATGGTTCCCTTTAAAGCCAGACTCCAATTAAGCATGCAAATCCAGGAGCTGTTATAGTGTACCAGACAAGAAGTTTGACACTCTTCTATAAAGAAGAATAGAGATCTAATAATGAATTCATTCATTCTTCATCAGTAAGTGCTTTACCCTGGTCAGGGTCGTACAATTATGTGCATCTGGGGGAATCAATGCAGCGTTCGCTGGACCGCACGTCGGAGCCAAAACATCTCCGTCCATCAGGTTTCCATAGAGAACTGTAAAAGGTCCAGTAATGTCATGCACGGGAATGTTGAGAAGACTAACAAGGTTGTGATTGTTGTCATGAGCCAAAATGTCTCAAGTCGAAAACTACAAGTTTACTTTCGAAAGTATTTACTAGAAGACGCAGAAGGCTGGTACACAAAACAGATCTCTGAAAAGTATGTGAGAGGTTTTTAAAATTCACACAATAATAATAATAATAATAGGAAAATATTATAATATCATCATGTTAGTAATTCAATAACTGTCTAGAATCGTACATAAATATGCCATTTCAAACACAATGCAAGTTTGTTTAATCAGTTATGAACACTGGTGCTATACTGCCCCCACTGGTTACTTTGGTATTACATCACACAGACGTAAACGTGTGGCGTAAAACGCTAAAGCGTTTCTGTCGACGTGCAAGAGTGATGCTTAAAATGAGGATTTCGAGGATACGTACAGCAACTGTTCACGTAAAAAATTTTAAAAATCGGACTAGGAAAAGCGATGAAAACTCCGGAAGTTAGTCAGGAAGGTCTCCTCAACTCCGAGTTGCATCCGTCAAATCAAAAAGGGTTGCTCACAGGATCAACTGTAAAGAAAGGAACACTTCTTGCGTTGTCGTTACGCGTTCTATATGATATAATATCGTAAATGACAAGTGTCCGGTTAAATCGAACACGGCATTTTTCTTGCCTTTGAAGACTTCAATCATCCGATTCTAAAAGGTCAAACCAAGCTCTCATCGGAGAAGGTTCATCAGTTCTTCAAGCTCCAAAACAATTTTTAGAGCATAAATCTAGTTAGCAGTCTCCAATCAAACATTATGACTACCACTGGGTAGAATGTGCACTTTTAAAATCTCCTGATGCCTAGCTGGATTGGAAACGCTTAGCATGTTGGGTAAGGTTTGGAACTAAACACAGGAGGGTGGATCTCCAAGAACCCAGTTCAGCACCTCTCCTGTAACATCTGGAATCACTCCAGACCTTAATCTAACTCCGATTTGATGACCTGTCGAAACGTGGATCGCCAATAAGACATAACAATCTGTGTGAAACATTCGAGAAGGTTCCCTTCTCCTTCCTCCATCAGTGTCCTGGACATAATCTTCACGTTGTATTAGACAGGATGGAGATTACGTCAGCTTTACAGACTCTAAGCTTATCCTGCTTGTACATTTTCACCCTCCTCATTACCCGCTCTGTCAGTCCGAGGCTGTTTCTGTTGGACGGTAATTAGAGGGGTTTTGTCGAGTACATGACAGAAACACACCTCTTGTGGAAGCTTGTACTCACACACACCCTGTTTACCTTGGACATGTCTTGTGGGAGTTATCTGACAGACGACTGGGGCGTCCCCTTTTCCTGCATCGGTACTGACAGGAGTGTGCAAAAGGGGCATGAGAAACACATCAGCAACAGAATACGACCCATAATGCTTTGCACAAACGAACACAACATATAAATGAAGCATAGTTAGCACTGAAATGAAAGCTGGAAGACAGACTCTCTTACCAAACGTCCTAGCGATCAGCTAACAGCTATCTAGCCTAGCTTGCACGTTAGCTATGATTTATTATTATCAGTAATGCAGATGAAATAAATAAGTCTTGTTTATGATCAAGCTGCATAAGAAGAGCCCTGATGTTCAGATGATAAATGGGGTTACTGATCAGCACATGAGCAGGGAGCACAACATTCCCAAAGCATCCGCTTTTCCAATTTTCCTTGATTTGCTGCGGCGGTTCGAATCAGTCTGACCGTGAGTGCAACCTGACCTCATGAAGAACTCGCAGTGATTGTAATGAGTGACGGCGGGTTTATTGGCCCTACGAGATGCTCTGACACGCTGTCCTCGACCATTTGTAACTTTTTTTTTTTTCGAAAACAATTTGCTCGTACAATTTGTTTCCTCACACAGCAGTTGTGGGGTCATTCCGTGGGAAGACGGGAATCGAAACGGATAAATGGGCCGGTAAACGTTCCAGCTGTACTGATGCAAAAATAAAGAGACGTGTCAAACAAATGTCACGTGAAGAAGAGTAGTCGGATAGTAACGAGACAGCGAAGCAGTATGGAGAGTAAAAACAAGAGGGGAAAGTCACGCTGTTAAAGGGCTTAAGGTAAATTGAATGGAATAAAGTTTGGGTTCTACTAATTATAACAGTTTAAGTCCTAATTTAAGTTCCTAAAGATATTGCTGAGAGAATGTCGCTCACATTTATGTATGTTATGAATAGTTATAATATTTAGTACTTATTTAGTCAGGGAGAAATGGTCATTTCTCGCCCTAACAGCACTTCCAATAGTGATTTATTCCTCTTATACCACAGCAATTTGCCAATGATGACGTTTTCTTAAAATAATTAAATAATGATCGTACTGAAGACTTTCTCATAGCACAAAACATACATTTACAGCTTTACCTGGGAGTCTGACACTGGAGACTCCTTCCAAAAATCCATACATCCATCTTCTATACCGCTTCATCCTTTTTAGGGTAACAGGGCAACCTGGAGCCTATCCCAGGGAGCATCGGGCACAAGGCAGGGTACACCATGGACAGAGTACCAGTCCATCGCAGGGCACAATCACATACACACTCACACACCCATTCATACACTATGGACATTTTAGGCTGATTAGATACGCCAATCAGCCTAACATGCATGTCTTTGGACTGGGGGAGGAAACCGGAGTACCCGGAGGAAACCCCCGCAGCACGGGGAGAACATGCAAACTCCACACACACAGGGCCCCGGTGGGAATCGAACCCCCGACCCTGGAGGTGTGAGGAGAACGTGCCAACCACTAAGCCACCGTGCGCCCCTCCTTCCAAAAATGTTACAAATAATAAACCTCTCCACCTTCTAAAACCTCAAATGTAATTTAGTAATAATTCTAGTAATGATAGTAATTTTTCGTATATATATCTATATAGGACAATAGAGCATTTCTATTATAAATCCTAAATAGGTATACTATGATATACAGTGAGGATCGAGAGTCAGAGTTGCATTTATATTTTAAAGTCTGTAGTTTGTAGTAATCATTTTAAATACAGTACTACAGTTACAATGCATTATTATTTATAACTATAATTTAACTGTAAATTATAATCATTGAAGAGTTGCGCTTTGTTTGGGCATTTTGTCTCATTCGAGTTCCTGAATCGGCCGGTGCTGCTTATATAAACCTCTATAAATACACACAATCAAGTGCTTCCATGCAAAACCACACACAAATCTATAGACTCATTCACACACACTCACACACACACACACACACACACACCAGCAATTAAAGAAAGAATTTAGAGCACAACAATAAGCTCTGGGCCGCTCAGACGGTTCCAGCTCTAATTGACCGAGTCATAACGGCCCAATTCTGCCACATCTCCACTGTGTGAGCTCGGGTCAGAGTGTGTGAACCCAGATTTTTCCGGCTACTCCTTTGTTTGTATGTTCAAAGGCAAAGCGTTCACTTTTTTGTTTTTTCTTTTTTATATCTCACGGTGGATAAAATAAAACAAACCCAGAAGCGAAGCAGGTCACAAAGACAACACGGTCCTGTTATGGAACTTCAGACCCCAGACCGTTCACCATATCTGCTTCTCCTCAGTTCTCACCATTATCCTGCCTATGTATACCTAACTGACGGTGGGAATGGAGGGGTAAATGAGGGTCGTCTGAGTTGGAGCTTTCCTTTCAATATAAGACCGATGAAACTGACTCTAAGAACAAAGCGTATGTTCTGAGAAGGTGGAAGTTTAGGAGAGAGAGGTATCATGAGTAGAATGTTGTTTGTCTTATTAATTTAAAGAATGAAATTATTTTTTATAAAGTGAGGCTAGTGAGGGACCTACCTAGCTTTGTAGCTGCTATAACATAATAATAGTGGAAAACTTGTTCGACAGGCTTTCCACAAAATGAAATGTAACAATAATTGGATAAAAAGTGGCGTGTGATTCTTTCCTATATCAAAAAGTTGTTGTTGGAATGTCGGCAAATTAATGTAGCGTAAGAGGAATAAAACACTTTGGGAGGTGCTGTTCTACGGGTAAAATAAATAAATAAAATTAACCGCACTTTATTTTCCTGTAGCAATTTTATTCCTCGTGTCACTGCCCTGATATTCTGATCTCATTCTGACTTTTAATTCTTCCATCAAAAAGTACAGCTAGTCTGCTCGATACGAGACATTTTAAATGTTCGACATTTCGACGTTCCCCCTGTTGCATTTTTCTGGCTTATTTCTACTCCTTTTAATACTAAAAGGAAATATTCACCCCAACCATAACCTAAAACTTACCTCTGCACTAAGCCCAACTTTAGCACCAGCTGTTATCCAGAGCAAGACGTTTATCCTGAAAGTATGAACCTGCAGTAAATCTAAAGAGAACGTTCCAAATGTAGCGGAACCCATATATACAGCCGTGTTCTTATATTATACCAGATCTCTGCCTGTCCCATGATGGTTATAATATCAAGTTTTCCTTTTTAGCGTTTCTATGGATGAGGACTTTTGAACAACACAAGACCTTTTTGTAGAGAAACCACACGAAAACGAATCCAAGCTGCCGTACCTGCACCTTTGAACCAGAGAAGTCAGGAAGAGAGCCAGAGACGGAGATTTATAGATCTGGCCATGAAGCTATGGGAACTGGTTTTGTTCTTATCCTCGCCTCGCAGGTGTGGGATCTGCGAGGGGAAAAATGAGGCAAGGATAATAACACCCAATATTAGTGCACGTTATCCAATACGGTTCAAAAGTCCAATATTAAGCAAACACTTTTGTCGAATGTTTCTCAGTCAAGACTAAATCTACTTGTGCTGATATGAATCTATAAAGTTTGATTGAAAGCAGTAAGGATGATTAAAGATAACGTGGCGTATAGTCAAGTTTGGTATCTGGAGAGCAAGTCTATCCAGGTAACTATTTAACTAATGCTAGTTAACTAGCTAACTAGCTCACAATATGTTATTACATTACATTAGCTACCAGTTACTGGAGTTTTACTTACCTGACTTGAAATTTTTATTAGTGAAAGTGTGTAATTTTGGAAAAGTATATTTGGAAGTATAACATTTTCAGGAAAGCTGGATCACCTGGATCAGTGGGAACTGGCAGGTGATCATCCAAACTGGGGAACATGGAGAAACAAAATGGGCTCCGTATAAGTTGCGTTTCATTATAACGCCTGCACCATTTTAATAACGGTGGAAAACGTTGATTTTGTGTAAGGTTATGTCACTGATTTGTGACGGTTCTGTAGCATTGAGAATGCATTAAGTTCCCTTGCTTTCTCAGTCAGATTAGAAACAACTAAAGCGTCGCAGAAAGTTCCACACGGCGTCTGGTTGAGAGTGATTTTGAACTTGAGCGATGTAGTCGAGGTTAAGGAACTGTAGAAGTTCAGTTAAAATGATGTTCTGTTAAATTGCTCTATGTTTGGAATGGTTTGCAGACCATTCCAACTTTCAGCTGAAATCTGAAAACCGACAGAGACAACAGCATTACGTTACATGAATGTTCCATTTCTGTATGTGGAACAGAGAGCAATAAAAAAAAAAGAAAAGAAAAGAAGAAAAACGTGGATAACTTTATAGACTGTTTTTAAGAAAAAGACATTTTCACGCATCATATCCTCCTGAACCATTTCGTTTGTTGTCTGGATGAAAGCGAGTGACTCAGCGAGGCTGAAACACTTCCTGGATGGGATTTTCTTTCTTCCTTTCTTCATGTTCTCTGTGGAGGGGATTTGGTTTTCCAAGACTCTGGGTTTGGCTTCAGTGAGGAAGGAGTAATCCCCCACTCACATCCTTACATCCTGTCAGCTCTGACTTTTTCATCACGAGCACTTCACTAGAACTGACGGCGTTCATTATTTTACAAAGATGGTCGACGGTTCTAGCGGTGTAACAAGGTAGTGGACTGGCTAATAAAGACGCCGAGGGTGATCCGTGGAAACGATGGCAAATATGGGGGTGTAGCTGGTGCACAAATCATCCCCAATTATCCGAAAGTAATGAGAGAAATACAAAATGATATTAATTCCTAAAAGAATAATATTTTTTGCCCAAATTATCGACATTTCCTTTCTGAAATGTAGGATGGAATAATCATTTTTAAAAATCCCAGCCTTTTAATGGTCTACAGATATTCCAGCCTGTAGTAGTAGTAGTAAAAACTCACTAATTTGGTGTGTGTGCTTGAATTTCGGCAGATGTTTTGGATACGACAAGGCCTCAAACATCGTCCAACTGCCTTTGGTGAAGCTGCAGGGGTCTTGGATCAGATGTGTGTACATCATGTTCCAGACAGACACACACACACACACACACACACACACACACACACACACACACACACACTTAATTCCACTGAAGGATCAGGTGATGTTTTCCGTCCTTCTCCGGTGCTTGGCCCGCACGCTGCAGATTTAATAACCTCTCTAATCCAGAACTGTTTTTATTTCAGCAGTTATGAGAAATGAAAAACATTTGTCAGGTTATATATCCAAACCAGTATTGTTCAGTAAGTGAGGAATGAAACACGACGGGGTGTGCTGCTCAACAGTGTCAAATAATCAACAATGAGGGTGATGCGATGAAGCATGCGATGCGTTCCTGTTCCCACCATGAAGCTGATTCGTTTTCAACAACGGGACATTCTGAAGTCTTTGATTCCTCACAGCAATTTGTTGAGGATTTCATTTCTTAATAAAAATATGGCACGTTGTACTTTTTATCCAGTAATAGTTACACGAAACAAGTTATTCGACCAGTTATTATTACAAAGCGCTGACAGTGGAGATTGTGAACCAGTGACTGAAGGAGGATTTTTCAGACAAGGTAAACGTTGCCAGGTCTTTCAGAATTGATCCATCGTTAGTTACTCATTTCTAATCTGATTTTGTTTGGGAAATATTTTTCTTAATGAACCACAGCGATAGCTACCAGATATCAGTTACGGAGTTTCGGCTGATATTTAAATGAGTGAACAGACAGAAATATCAATCCAAAGAGGCTGGAGGTCAAAGTGGGACATACAGTGGGGTCCAAATGTCTGAAAGCACTAATCAGTCCGTACAGGATTTCTTTTTTTGTGAGTTTTTTTTGTGTGATTGTTGCGGCCAAAAATGTCTGCTGCGTGAATCCCACGTGAATTGGCGAAATTGCGATCGCACGGAATAGTTTTGCACGTTCTTTTAAAGTGATGTTTGTTGGTAAATGAGACCCTTTAGCTGTACTCATATTCGACGCACGTGAATCGAAGAGGGCTTTGGCTGAACGTGCGTCGTGATGACGTCACGTGACGTGCCTTGGCCCAAATTTGTAGAAAATCTCAGGTAATTTCGATAAATCGCAAGCACCTCTGAATACTGTAGAGTTTGCTTGATGTGCACTCGAGCTGGTGTGGACGCAACGGGGTTTGTGTAAAACCCGACGATCCATGTGCGACCAAATCCATCAGAACATGGACTTGAGGAGAACTGGATCTTTTGTACGAGGGCATAAACGTCATCAGTGTGACAAATTAACTTGAATGTAAATAATGACCTAGAAATAGTGCAGAATCTTGAGTCTAGAATATGAAATATTCAATATACTGAATGTTTCATATTTAAAATTCCCAGCTTTAATGAGGAAGAAACTTTCAATGTGGCCTGCACTGTCTATCACAGAAAAACCTTTTGACCAGCATCGATTGTGATTCTCGAAATACTGAACAAAATGTTGAATATGTCTTTGGTAAACGATTAAATAAAACCCCTGGACGCCTGCAGTCACCTCCATCTTGATCGCCATCATCATCATCCACAGCCGCACCGTGTGAGAAAGACAGCTTAGAAACTAAACAAACAAAGCTACATCATTGACATTCCAAATGGACCTGTAATTTCCTGTCACGCAGGAAACAGATCACACACCCGAGTCCTTTAATGGCAGATATCTTCACTCTCGTGACAGCTGCATCGCGAGCTCTGGTGTTTTCTCTCCTCTATGACTCCCTGTAGTACTTTATTTCTAGTGATCGCTCAGATTAAGGATGAAACCAAACTCACAGATGGTGTTACAGTACACCCCTGATCGCTTTCCGCTTTTCTCTTCTCAGCTCCACACTGGATAAAAAAAAAAAAATACGATGTATCCGAAACGCTAAGGTTTGAACGTTTATATTTCACTGCGTCACAAAGTAGAGTTGCTAATAACCTGGCTGGTTAAAACCCTGTTAGCTAAATAGCGAACAATAATTAAGGAATAAAACACACCACGATGTGTTGCGGTGGAAAAATAATCAATGATAGGATGGAAAAATTGATTGCGTTTAGATGAGAAACAGTTAAAAAAAAAAGGCCTAAATCCAAAATGTGTATTTAGTCAATTAAACGTTTAGCATTAGCTTAATGTTAGTTTAATATTTAATAACGTTACAGGCAGATGCAGTGAGCTGATTATCTTCTCCCCTGAGATAAATACATAAACTTCCGCATTATTCTGGAATATATTAGTACTATTTTGGATGATTTGTACTTTACTCAAGTATTATTCAAATTAAACATTTGTACTTTTTAGTAAAGTAAATTTACAAGATACAAAACCAGACCATGAGATTGATCTTTTTCTTAGTAAAAGTATGTTGAGGTAAGTTTTGCTATATAACTTTAGTAAATTAGCTCATTAAAATGGCTAGCTGGTTACATTTAGTAAATTAGCTTGTTAAATTAGCTAGCTAGTTACGCTTTGAAAAGGATTGTGTTGAATTAGCTAGCTAGTTAAATGTTGTAAATGAGTTTGTTACAACATTAGCTAGTTAGGATTTGTAAATTAGCTTGTTAAATTAGTTCGGTAGAAAGGTTTTGTAAATACAGTGTCTTCCACTAATATTGGCACCCTTGGTAAATATGAGCAAAGAAAGATGCGCAAAATTGTCTTCATTGTTTAAACATTTGATCTTTTTGTTAAAAAAAAATATCACAAAAATACTCTGCTCTCATGGATATCAAACAATTGTAAACACAACACCGGTTTATCAACAAAAAAATACGTGTGTTAAATATAGGTGTGCAACAACTATTGGCACCCCTATGAATTCATATGAGAAAAATATATTTTAAGTATATTCCCGCTGATATTTGGTGGTTTTGGAGCACACAGACGGGTAGCCATATGGAAAAGTACCTCATGCCCAAGTAAAATATGTTAAATATGGAGGTGGTTCTTTAATGCTTTGGGGCTATTTTTTCTGCCAGAGGACCTAAACATTTTGTTAAGATACATGTCATCATGAACTCCCTCAAATATCAACAGATATTAAATGAAAACCTGCCAGAAAGCTTCAAACGGGCCATGGTTGGATCTTTCAGCAGGACAATGATCCAAAACATACATCAAAATCAACACAAAAATGGTTTACTGACCACAAAATCAAGGTCCTGCCATGACCATCCCAGTCCCCTGACCTGAACCCCATAGAAAACCTGTGGAGTGAACTGAAGAGGAGTATTTCACGCATTGCCGTGTATTCTCCAACCTCATCAGGCATTATAGGAGAAGACTCCGCGCTGTTATCTTGGCAAAGGGAGGTAGCACAAAGTATTGACTAAAAGGGTGTGAATAATTGTTGCAAACCTATATTTAACATTTAAAAAAAATTTTTTTTAAGAAACCTTTGTAATGTTTGCAATTGTTTATCCATGACCGCAGAGTCAGAGTGATTTTTTTGAACAAAAGATCAAAAAGTTAAACAATAAAGACAAATTTTCACAGCCTTCTTTGCTCATATATACCAATGGTGTCAATATTAGTGCAGGGCACTGTAAGCTTGTTAAATTTACACTTTGTAAATGAGCGAGATAGATACATTTGAACAAATGAACAAATGAACTCATTCAATTATTTAGATAGTAACGTTTGTTTTTTGTTCCTAATGTGCCTTAGCATTCTTTCCAAAAAGGTCATTAAGCATTGTCTCAGTTAGCATAATATTTTCCTTAAGACTGAATTTCTTAGCCAACTAGCTAGTCACGCAGGGTTGGGCATGATGAACTTGTGGTCAGTTCTTTTCATTGTTTTTGTTTTGTTTTGTATTACTTTTTACACTTGAGTACTTGAGTATGTTTAAATGTAGATACTTTTAGGTAATTTCTGCCTCGATATTCCTACATTTCCTCCATATTTCTACTAAGAGTTTGACACAGTACCCAAACTTTGACTTATGTACAGTTTCTCTGTCCATCCCTGGTATTATATGATCTAACTCCAAAAACGAAGCAATACAAAATACACCTGATTCTCGTTTAGTTTTGGTTTTCAGATTAAATATCGTCCTGATAAAAGCTTAAACTTTAAAACCAGTGCTTTATTTTAACCACAAGATGGCATTCTTATTATTTTTTTTAAAAAAACACTCACATGCTTCATTTCCAACATAAACCACGTTTTCTACGGCGATATACTGGGAAATATTTTGTTGTCAGAGTTGTTGCTGTCATGAATGCCATGGAGATATTGTCGAGCTCTTCAGGAAACAGAACATTAACACTCAGTCTGGATCGTGCGGTATTTCTCTATCAGAAAAGTCATGAAATTGTAAAAAGTTTTTAGACCCTTGACATGTTATGTTTCGTGCGTTTTATATTTTACACATAGAGCATGTGGCTTTAGATTTCACATCCGATTTCTCATGAGTTTTTCCTCACATGTCGTACACGGTGGTTTTAATTTTGACACATTACTTTTCTCTGGTTTTCATTTTCAAATGGGATTTCTTTTTGCACCGATGGTTATATTTGAGATTTATCCCATAAAATTTCCCGTTAATTACCCGTTAACTACTCTTCACATTCACCTTTTACGTTTTACTTTCTTTTATTGAGAATGAGTTTTTCGCACATGATCACATATTGTTTACACGATGTCTCATGGCACAACATACTGAAATGCACTTTCAGGGATTTTGTGTGTGTGTGTGTGTGAAATGTATGCGATTTTTTCAAGAGGAATTGCTAAGGAATTGTTAAAACTTTCTGCCAAGTGAATGAAGTTGTTCCTTTCTTTATAGCCTCTGTATGTACTGTATACTAACATTACAATACAAATGTCTGGCATAAATCAACACTTGCGTTATATATGATAAACTGAACTGTTAAAAATCCAAAATTCCCGCATTTTCTGAAGTGAAATAAATCAGTTAAATCACTGTCAGAAACTCACGAGTTGGTCTATGTAGACATTTTGAGGTTTCAAGGTTCATGTTGGATCACACCTGACATCTATTATTACCACACAAACAAAGTAGTTGACGCTTAAAAACATGTTTATTCTCATTACAAACTGCTGCGAGGGGAAATTTTAGTGTACGGTTAAATAGTAAATGACATGTCAGGCACTACACTTGCTCTAAAATCACAGACTGCATCTTTAAGCTTGAAAAAAAAAACGAAACGTATGAAGGCATTTCTCTCGAATGGGAAATTGAATCATACAAGCTAAAAAATTTTTATTGTCCTGTGGAAGATGAATGGTGGATGGATTTGGGATGGAAATTACATTTCCTGAGTAACAAAAGCACTCAGGATTGTACTTTTCAAAGAAAACGGACAATGTGCATACTTTGGCCTGACTGAAACCACATGCCCGAAGGTCAGATTTGGCTGTTTTCACATCTGCTGCACAGAAGAGGCCTGAGAAATTAGCATCCATTCGAGTTTCTGGGTGAAGTGGGATGCGGAAAAGAGGAACCTGTTTACAGCAGCAGAAATGACCACTTGAGCTTTATTTTGGAGGTTTAATTATTATGTTGATGAAGATTAGCGTGTGAGAAGACGTTACAGCATCCTTGGTCTACGGTCTATGATTAAGTCGCAAGCTCTGAACCTTTAAAGCGTTTATTCTCTTGAATTTTTAATAAACCTTTATATAAAAAAATTATATATATGTACTTACAGAAGAATCATATGAAGTCTGAAGACTCACTTGTGATTTTTAGATACTTTACATGTTACGTTTCACTTGAATTTTTTCACTTGTTTTGTGTGTTTTTCATTTTTAACGTGCTTTAAAAAAAACAAAAAACGATTCATTTATTTTCTCAAACAACTGATTTTTCACGTGATTGCTTTTACACATTTGATTCTTTTTTTCATGTGAATCATCACTTGATCTTTACGAAGGATTCCTTTTCGTGCGATTTCTACACACGACTCATTTATTTCCACGTCATTTGTGCAATAGGTTCCTTTATTTTCTCTTGTAATAGTCACACGATCCATTTATTTTATCACTTGATCTTTACAAATGATTCAATGATTCCTTTCTCATGTGATTTTCATACAATTCATTTCTTTTCTCATGATTTTCATAAACGATACATGTTTCATTTCTATTTAGATTCATTTATCAGGTAAAGTTTATATTTATGTACTTTAATATAACATTTATATTCGCAGGTTAATTCCACATGTAGGTAATGTGGTTTCATTTTTACAGATGTGATTTTCTCATGTATTTGTAACACCGTCACATGGGGCATAACAGCGTGAAATACACCTTCGCCTGTTTTTCAAATGATCAAACATTACACACAAGAAAATATTCCGATTTTAGATTTTCGTTTGGAGTACAATAACATTTTGTCAAGGATTTCATGACCTAGAGGTCACCTTGATGTCGGAGTCAGCGTGTTGCCCGTTGGACGTCAGCAGGCCCCAACATGAAAAAGCCCCTTAACCCAAAGAGCTTCCTCTGATGCCTCTCTGACTCATTCCAGCGAGGAGGAGAGCAACAGGAGTCACACCAGATCAAGGAGAATACAAATACGGCATCAAACCAATGTCCACAGGGCAGTCTTTAGTTGTGGAGGCCCAATCAGACGCTTCCGATACAGCGCCAAACCGTTAAAATGGTGCTAAGCAATGAAAGACTGCAGGAAAATAGATCAAGTAAATCATTTACAGGTTCGTGATTAAAAAGTACAAATTGCCCGGCGTAGTAAGTGTAATATCCCCGATTTCCTTTGAAGTTTGAATCCAGCTGTGCGGAGTGCTGTATATTTCCTACATATGATGGAACCCGGGGTACCAAGAGCACAAAGAGTGAGTGCATTGAGAATAAAGGGGATTATATTGAGGCAAGTTGGGAAGAAAACTGTGTGGCGGCCTGGGGAAACCCTTCACATGCTGAAATTGTAACGTTTTCTATTATATTCTGAAAACCGCTGACTTTCCTGAACTGAAATCGGAGTCTTATTTATACACATCTGAAATAAAAAGTAACATTATGTACGGAATAACACACTTGGGGTGTGATTTTATATGAAAATAATGAACGACAGAATAGTTTGTGTCGAGGCGGAGGTAACGTTACGACCCCAAAGTTAATTCTTTTCCATTAACAGCACGTCCCAAATTGTTTTATTTCTCGTCCTTGCCCCAAAATGACAATTCGCAATATATATCATGCGTTTTATCCATTTTTAGTTACATTTAATCTTGTGGAATGTCTGTGACTTTACGTCTGAATGTTATTTTCTCACCAGTCTTTCTCGCTTTCTTTCTCTTGAACTTTTAATGAACCTAAAAACGTAGCTTGCCATGCTACATAGAAAGCGGAAAGCACCCTGAAGAAATTCCCCATGTCGGTTAACTTACTGACATTTGCTCGACACTGGGGACTCCTTCCATAAATTTTATTAGCAGCCTTTATTCATAGCCTACAGATTGACAGGGTTTTTCAGAAGCCCCGCCCATCCAACTGCCATTGTGTTTTTGAAGAGTACTATCTTATTTTGTATAAAATGGAAAATAATTTGGATCATTATAGTTAATAAGTCTTAATAACCCTGTTATTATCGGAATGTTCTCAACCTGATTTATTATTATAGTGAACAAACATCAAGCAAATTCCCTGCCTTCATACTTGTCGTAACGTATTTATGGAAACATGACGTTACTATTTAGGCAACTGTTCAGTCTACAATCAGTCTACAAGGCATGTCTGTAAACTGGTGGAGGAAACCAGAATACCAAGAGAAACATGCAAACTCCACACACACACAGGACGGAGGTGGGAATAGAACCCACAACCCTGGAGGTGCAAATAATAAATAAAATAAAATACTTTAGATATTGGATTGCCATCAGAACCTCATTATAATCAATAAACAGCATCAAGAATATTAAGAAGGCGCCATTATCATTAAGAAGGAAGCTCTGCATCCATCACGCGTTTGGTCAACATTTACCACATCTTGAAGAGTCAAATGCTCCTGCCAACAGCTCCAGATGGGCTTCAGGGAATTATTAAAGAACGATGTCCATGCACCGAGTACAGCTCCCAGATGCATTGTGGGATACAGCTCTAAACTGGCTGATGTTAGTGATCAGTCACAGCACCTGGACACTTTGGAGCTCACTGAACAATACAACAATTGTTGCATTTTTAAAAGATAGCTTCAACAAAGAGCATTTGGGATATGTGTATTGTTGGAACGAAGCATTAGGAATGAACGAATGACATGTACGTTTTTAGGAATGCACACATGATTAGTGTTTGTTTTAATGGTACATTTTTTTTCTCACATGGCCAGATTCCACAGCTCAGACCCTCCCAGCTGTTGCTCATATCAGTTTCGGTTATATAGATGATTGATACTGAGGTAATGAAAAAAATTATGGAGAACAGGTGGACATGAAATGACTTCCAGCGCTAGACATGTGTCTTAGTTGTGGTTTCATAGAAATGGGGGAAGAGGATATATCATTTGAAGCTTGAACTTTGATCCTTCAGTCATTTTTTCCCCTTATATTATTAGTTCTGGAAACAGTGAAGAAACAAATCAAACAGCCAGGTCCTCTAGATGTCCCCGTTTGCGTGACAAGTGCATCGAAAAGCTGTATACTTTCTGTCCTCTCTGTTCTACTTACTGAAGTACCCTTGTTCCTAGTGGTGCTTCAGTTTATTAGTGTGAGAGAACTGACAGATGGGGATGAGCCAGGTTTAAAGGTCTTCACATCTTCATTCATCTTCAGCTAGTTCTTTGTCCTAGTCAGGGTCACGGTGGATCCAGAGCCCATCCCGGAAACAGTGAGAGCGAGACAGGAATTCACCCTGGATGAGACGTAAGTCCATCTCAGGGCGCCATGAATACACAAACCGTAACTCAGTAGTGCAGGATGATACCAGGGACCCTGGAGCTGTGAGGCAGCAATGCTACCACCATTGCCTCCGATCTCACTGTGCACCAAAATTGACTAGTGGGTTTGGATTTTATCTTGCATCTCAGCTGGTCTTCAACATAAAGTTTGTTCTGCTCTGCTCTTCAGTGCTTCCTAAACCTGTCTTGGTGAACTCAAGGATGTTAATGTTTCAGCTCTTTCCCAAGCACTCGGGAACACTGAATACCTGATACAGTCACGTTACAAGCTGGATGACCACAGAAATGTCAGCCATCTGATGAAAACCAGGTGAGTTTATTTTCCACTTAAGTTTTTATCCAGATTTAGTATGTTTGGTCGAGTGTGAGTTTTCAAACCCTGTTCCGGTCCACCTGAACACGCCGTTCTGGGTTTTATTTTAAATAAACGTGGATGTGGACAGCACCATCTGCAAGGGCGATCTTTCCCCAAGGCTGGGGGTGGAACGACATGATTGGATGAAAGTGTCACGTAAAATTCTGTTTCATGTTTTACAACTAGAGGCAAAAGGTATGTTGAGGTCTGTAGTGGAGATAGAAGGCCTTTTCTATATAGATTGAGCAATTGAATCTTTATTAATTAAATTTTTTTACCTCAGATATTAAGATCTAACATCTAATCTTTTTCATTCTACGATTATTATAATATTATTTATAATACTGTATTTTAAAACAAATATTTTAATACTTTTTCCTAGGGTTATTACGTCTATCTAAAAAAACATTTTTCTAGCTTGAAATTATTCTTATTCTGTATGCAGATACATTTGCTCATTTCAAGCATTTTTTTTTCTTGAAATAGAATCAATAATATCAATACTGTACAGGACTAAAAAATAGTAATTTTATACATTAATATTATTAATATACTTATATTAATGATTCTATGAATTTGGCCAATTTCACACATTCATTTCTAAAAGAAAAGAAAAAAAGCTCAGTTAAAAAACATTATAGTAATTGATAACAGTATATGAATATATTAATAATCAGTATTTATTAAGAATAATATTCATTTATTAATAATATATTGGCGATATTATCGATATTAATATGTAGATTATATAAGATTAGTTTTCTTAATTAGAAGAATAATATCAATTAGTAATTGTAATTAGTAAAAAATGGTTATAAATAGGTGAATAATCATATATTTGTTTGGTAAGAATCCATCAACTTGTGAGGGCATCTCCCGTGCACAGCCCACTTCAGGTCACCCCACAGATTTTTAGCTGCATTCAGGTCTGAGCCATGGCTAGGCCATTCAAAATCACTGATCTTCTTTTGGTTAAACCATTCCTTTGTATGTATGCTTTGGGTCATTGTCGTTCTGAAACGAATCGTTTTCATCTTCAGCTTACTGGAACTAGACACCTGAAGGGTTTGCAATGAAATTGACTGGTTGCTATTCATGATTCCCTCCATCTTGATAAACGCCCCAGTTCTGGTTGAAGAAAAGCAGCCCTAAAGCATGACCCTTCCACCACCGTGCTTCACCATGGGCATGGTGTTATTTTGGTGATGTGCTTTTTGTTTTGCACCAAACATACCTTTTAGAATTATGGAATGATTATACCGTTTTGAATTGGTCTCATCAGACCATAACACGTTTTCCCACATGGTTTGGGTTGATTTAGCTTTTTGTAAGAAAGTGCATCCATCTGTCCACCCTACCCCATAGTCCAGACATGTGAAGAATACGAGAGATTGTTGTCACATGCAGAGAGTAATAGTACTTGTCAGATATTCCTGCAGCTCCTTTAATGTTACCAGGCCTCCCTGGTAAGTTTATGTCTTGACCTTTTATACATTTGGAGGGATGTCCTCTTCCTGGTGATGTCATGGTGGTGCTCCATTTTCTCTATTTGTGGATGATGGCCTTTACACTGTTCCATGATATATCTAATGTTTTGGAAATTCTTTTAAACCCCTCTCCTGAACAATACCTTTCAACAAGTGAGACAGTTTGTACATGCTTTGTGAGCTCTTCAAGGCCCATGGCTTCAGCAGTCAGATGAAGCCAAGAAGATGTGAAGAAAAGCCTACAGAAACAGTTGATCTTCACTTGGGGTTATTCAGAATGATTTCAGTGACAGCTGACTGATCATAACTTTTGAGCATGAAAAGGGTCCGCACACTTTCACATTGAGGGTTTTCATAAAAGGTTGTGACATGATGTATCTTGGTTTCATTCCCGCCAATCACCCCCACCCCCCCCAAAAAAACAAAAAAAACAAAAACAAAAACTAGGGGTATGTAGAATTTTATATCTATCGTAGTGGAGGTAATTATGAGATTATGAGAACTAATCCCTACCTCAAGGATTCCAGTCAAACCAAAAATCTGCCACAGAATAATTAGACTCTAACATTAGAGCACTACAGAGGTAAAACATTTGGTGGAGAACATTTCAACACTCAAGCCCGAATCGATTGTGTAGACCTGAAATTGTCAGGCGGCAACCAAGAAACAAACAAAAAACATTATTCATCCCGACACACTGCAATTTCAATACAATTTTCGTCGGGAACACGGTGTGCTGGCACGATGCCGTGTAAAGTTGCGATTTCAAGGACTATTACCAGTTAACATAAAATCGACACTGCATTCATGAATATAATTTGTTACAGTGCTGTACAGTAATAAATCATTCGTCACTTCAAACCAGAACAATGAGAACGGTTTCAACGTTCTGACAATGTGAAGCGTGGATCAAAGAAATAAACAATGAGGAATTCATACCACTCTTCACTTCCTGTTTATTGATAATAATAGATGACCAGTAGAGTTAGAGCGTGTGTGTGTGTGTGTGTGTGTGTGTGCTGGAATGTGTAACTTTACATTGTCATCCTGCATGTCTTCTTGTGTGTGTGTGTGTGTGGGTGTGTGTATGCGTGTGTAGGAGTGTGCAATTTTCCATCTCACGTCTTCTTCTTTATTATGTGTATGCATGTGTGTGTGTGTGGCGGGGGGGTGGTGGTTGTGTGTGTGTGCAGGCGTGCATAGCTTTACATTGTATCATCCCACATGTCTTCTTATGTGTGTGTGTGTGTGTACGGAAGTGTGTGACTTTACATAACGCATACCTTCTTAATTATGTGTGTGTGTGTGTGTGTGTGTGTGTGACACACTATGACGGAGGGAAATATGCAAGTCTATCTCTGGTTTAATGTTATGCATAAAATATTCCTCACCACTCTAAGTGGGCATCATCATCATCATCATCATCATCATCATCATCATCATCATCCTCTGTGAGTGATGGAATAGACCACGGGGTGTAGGTACACGCAGTGTGAGAGCCACTAATATGAGAATGACACCTCTGCGCCCACACATGGCCTGTTCCTCACCAATCAGAGTCACTCACCGAGGCCTGGCAGGTGGGCGGACGCATCACGCAGGCGAAGTAATGAAGGTGTTGATGGAGAACACCACCGTTTTTCACACGTCACACTGGGAAGATTGGTCATAACGCTGAAATAAATAAATAAGTAAAACACAGTAAATCAGTAAATACAGACAGAAATAGTAATGATTCGCCTGAGACACATTTTAATTAACGAACATGTTCCCCCTCAGATTCGCTGCCCACATCTTTCCAAAGCCCTCGTGGCCTTTTTGAGGACCAAGTCTCTGTTTCTAGTGATTCATCTGTTCCCTGAACCACACAAGCATACACTCTGGCTCACAGAGGAACCACATCCTCAAAAGGAATCTGCATCCCCTGTTCCTTATGAACGAAACCCTGAGGTATATCTTTAGAACAATTCACATGGGGTATATATCTCACAGAAAGTGAAAAAAACAAACAAACAAACAAACAAACAAACAAACACTTCTCTGGTCTTTATCCCATCTTCAACTGTCCAGTTTTCTGGGAGCTAGAGCCCATTGTAGCTTCTGAGTCCTGCGGACAGAAATGCTGCTGTTGTAGCTCATTCGCCTTGATGTTTTACGCGTTCTGAGATGCTTTTTTTTTCCCCTCAACATGGTTGTAAAGAGTGGGTATTTGAGTTACTATAGCCTTCCCGGTCAGCTTGAACCAGTCCTCCTCTGACCTCACGCATCAACAAGCCGTTTCCTGTTGTGTGTGTGTGTGTGTGTGAAAATGTCTGAAATATTCAACAACCATGCCACGGTTAAATTAATAATTTTTTATTTTAAATATTCAGATGTTTGGTGTGAACATGAACTGAAGCTCTCGACCTGTATCTACATGATTTTATGCATTGCGCTGCTTCCACACGATTGGCTGATTTGGATAATTGCGTGAACCAGAAGGTCTTTAATAGGTCTTCCTATTAAGGAGGATGGTGGGTGTGTATTAATTGGGGTTATTTCTATTAGTTATTTTATATATGGTCAAATAGGGTGTAATCTTTCCAGACATGTTCACATGCATCATTACTCACTTCCTCGTGTAAACCTAATACAGGGCTTTTGTAAATAACGACACACAAACAAACATGTTAATCCGGACGTAATATAGAATACCGGGGTTATTTCTTACTGGTCATGATGCATTACTTGACTAAATTGATCAGTAAGTGTTTCAGATTTTCCAGTTCTGTTACTGTCACTTAAAAATAACTTACTCCACTGTAGCTTTAGTAGATTCAGAAATTGTTTTCTTCCACTTACCAGCTGGTCTACCAGCTTGACCAGCTCGGCCTGCGTTTTTGGCAGCTGGTCAGAACGAGCTGCATTTTGTCAGCAGGGATAAACTAACCCGGACAAGATTTCTGAAAGAATTTTACTCATTGTCGATTGCTACCGTCAGGTTAAAAGCTAGAAGTTTAAAATAGCTGATTTGATAGGATTTCTGAGAAACCGTACCTTTTTGACTCCATCAATTAAAGTAGGGCGGGCGCTACTCGGAAATATTTGAAGGGCGTGTTTTCGAAGTCACGTACAGGACACGCAACTGGATTGCAGTCGTTAGATAGACACTCCTTGAGCAAATCAGGGCTAACAGCAGCAGAATTGTAACTATAATCAGATTTAAAAAAATAAAGTACTGTGTCATTCTTTCATATATTAACAAATGGCATTAGTGGAATGAAAAAAAACAGGACCGGCTATTGTATTCTTTGGGCTGGTAACACTAACTATGATCCCTGTCGTTGATCGTTTATAAGTGCACGCCCATCATGTTTTATTCCTTATCATATGTTAGGAATGCAGCACGGCATCATAGTTGGGACTCATACCTGTGTGCAAAATTCATTAAGCTGAATAATTTGCAAAAAGAAACAAAACAAAAACAATTGTTGTCTCCACCAACCGAGGTAACAACATGTTAGCTAACACGAATGATGCTTCTTCTTTTTTTTTAACATTCCATGAAAGACTAAAAGTGTGCCACATGCAGCTGTAAACCATCCCATAAACAAGTCCCAAAGATCAAAAGAATGCCCGATTAGCCATATCCACTTTGCGAGGCAAGCATATGTGCCTTAATAAGGGGAGTAAGGCCAGGAATTCTTTCTGAGGCGTTTCTTAAATGAACCAGTGACTCATATACCAACAACAAACACTCGGGCGCCTTCAGACGCCAGAATCACAATCACCTGGCTATACACTAGACACTGCGTCACAGGAGCGTCCTCAAACACAAACACAACCTCAACCACAAAACCACTGACACCAGCGTATACCTAGCTAAATCTTTCTTCCACATCTATGCACACGCCGGGAAACAATGAACACAACAAAATCCAGTGTATTATCTTTCATTTTGCTTCTTGAATATCCGTGGCTATGATATCATTGAGATCATATGTGCATGCGTGGTTATGGGTCGTGAATGCAACTGATGTCATACACCCTATATTCTTATTATAGATGTGTACTGTGCATAGAGTGTATAATGCAGACGGCTAATTTTGCAGCACTAAGTAATGAATGATCTCCTCTAGAGCCCACTCTGTGATCTCAGTGAACTATGTAGGAGTGCATTTAACATCGGTGACTCAACTGTGCATCTATATTTTTCCATTAACCTTTACTTTCTAACTTCATTACAAGTGAAGAGAAGTCAGAAGGCTTATTGTATAGAAGCTCAGTAATAGAAGTTCTTCGAGTTTGCTTGCTGGATTATCTAATATGGAGAGCAGATAGTACATAGGTGAAATCTAAAATGTTCAAAACTCTTACAGACTCGCCTACATCCATCCATCCATCCATCCATCCATCCATCCATCCATCCATCCATCCATCCATCCATCCATCCATCCATCCATCCATCCATCCATCCATCCATCCATCCATCCATCCATCCATCCATCCATCCATCCATCCATCCATCCATCCATCCATCCATCCATCCATCCACGGGTGGCTGTGGCTCAGGTGGTTGAGCAGGTTGTCCGCTAATTGTAGGGTTTTCGGTTCGATTCCTGACCCAGATGACTCCACATGCCGAAGTGTCCTTGATGTAAAGCGCTTTGGATAAAAGCGCTATATAAGTGTGCCATTTATCCATCCTCCATTACTTACTCCTTTTCAGGGTCACGGGGAACCTGGAGCCTATCGCAGTAAGCATGGGCCACAAGGCGGGGCCAACCTTCAAACATTTATCAAAAATGGTCCAAACATTTTAACCGCCAATAAATAAATAAATAAATTTTCCATTTGAAAACATTTCCTGGTTTCTATTTTGTGAAAGGACCATACCAAAAATATACTGTATTTTAAGTCCCTCCTTACCAGGATTACTCATTATTCCTTTTCAAGGTTAGCAGGTCACCCTGTATAATAATCCTACATGGGTTTCTGTATTAAATTTAGCTCCAAGTTCCATCCAACAGCCATTCGTTTATTTCTATCTAGCACTTAGCAAATTGTAACCTCATGGCTCCAAGTCCCACTAGTTTGGCTACAGTTGCTCTGATGTGGCCGCTATCACATCATCATCCAGAAAGACCCAAAACCACTCCACCCGCAGGCCACGGCAGAGATGTCAGAAGTTCATGATAGTCCTTAATTAGCAAAGGTTTGAGAAGGAAAACGAAGGTGGAGGGAATGTGGCAGCTTTGTAAGATGCTGCAAACTGGAGTTTGTTCACCAGGTGACAGAGCATTTTATCTCACAAACAATCAGGTCAAGCAGCTCTGAGGGCAAATGAGTAAAAACAAACATGGAGGACAGTGATGGTGAAAGAAAATAGTCTAACAATATGTTCGGTCTGGGATCGATATTTATTTGAACACAGCAACATTTCTAGACATAATACATTCATTCGTTTTGGAACATTCACTGGTATCATCTGGGGTCATGACCAGGTCCCAACTCTAACTCCATAAATGTTGTCTAGTCACACAAACACTCCTCTACATAAAAAGTGCTCTGTCCAGAACTTTTTCTGTAGAAAGAAATGCCTAGCGACGAAAGCAGCCATATGCATACCTGATATGTTGAAGTTCTTGGTGAGGATTCATGATTTTTGGGGGGGAAATTTGTAATGAAAAAATAATTTAAACATGGATGCTCCACTCCAGACTGTGTACGGCTATATTAGACCACTCTGGCTGTCTTCTGTTTTATTGGCGGCTGTCCATCAACACGTTATTCTCATTGAAATCAACGGCAGAAGGCGACTTTTTACTATCACTGTATGAACGTAAGACTCGCGTAAAGTGTCAGGAAAAACGATCAACTGCAACGAAACATACTACACAGGATGTCCTCAAAGACTTTCCTCAGTATTACGTGAAAACGTTATTTGGAGCAGTTTGTCTTTTGCAGGGAAAACATGTGTCTGGAAGTCTGCGTGGTAAAACGGCTTAAATGTTCATCACCTCAACCACATAATCTGTTTTGCAGTTCTTCGGTGGATATTTTTTTCTAGCCAACCTTTCGTTTACTATAGAAACCAGGAAACATGCTCAAACAAAAGGAAGGATGGCCAAACCCAAGAACAAATCCGTTCTTGTTCTAAATGGTGCTGCTGAAGTGAGAGGTAGTACGCTGGTAGTTCAATGACATGGTCAGAAATCAGGAAAATATTGACGTGGGGATGCAGATCATCAGATCAAAGCTGGTTGCTGGTGCGTCATGATTTTCTTTATCCAAAACTATGGTGAGAAAATTTTGGACAGAATTGAAAGACTGTCTTACCTAAGGCATATTTATCTGTGGATCCACTCTGTGGTCGGTTCCTCTAGAGGTTACTGAATACCTTCACGCAAAGTATCATTATTAAACTGTCAACAAATAAGGACCAGCGAGAGTCATTTGCAATGATCCAGCAACATGATGTGCACAATTTCATTAAAACACACACACACACACACACACACACACACACAAGGCCTTAGGAAATTGCCTCAGACCAATCTATAACTGCTAGCATAGGGCAAAACATCAAAAAGCTAGTCAAGCCAACACTGTACAGGACACTCTGTGCATTTTTCTAAGTGCACATGTAGAGATAAAACACGGTTTTTGATCAATCTGCCTGCAAGAACCCTAGAGACACGAAATACATGTTAATAATCTCAAAATATGACACAAACCACAGCATCTGTGCTTTCCATGGTAGACAATATGTGAAAAACACTATAAATCATTACAGCTTTAGATTATAGATTCTTACAAAGCACCGACACTGGAGACTCCTTCCATGAACGTTCAATAAACTGAAAACTCTGCCATGTCACTGATTAGTGATTTTAAATCTGTTAATCGGGGATGTCCATCACACAAGAATTCACTAAAGAAATGATCGTGTATAAAAATTGAATGCGTGAATATAAACGTGATTTGTCTTTCAGCCCGAAATACTGTCCGAGCTGTTGGTGTAGAAAATTTATCAACACTTTCTGACCAATCAGAGAAACGGTGCCGTGATATATAAGGAAATGATCTACATGTTCTCAAAATCACTCTTTGCGGATTTCTTGTTTCTAAACGGCATTGGAGAATTGCTGAATGTCATAGTGCGGTTAACAACAATCCTGGCTTCCACGGCTGTGAGTTTCTTTTTCTTTTCTTCCGGTCATTCCGAGATGACTTAAATGCTGAAGTCTCCCACGCTCAGCCATTTTAAGTGGAAGTAATAGACTCGAATCAGCGAAGGTGTTTACTGACGGTAGGTCCATCCCTGCAGTCGCTCATGTATGACTATGAGCAAGAAGCATCAGCACATAATACACCCAGCTGGAAGTGTGGGAGGGGTAATAGGTGGAGGGGAGCCGAGGGCAACCTTCCAAGGGCAGATCTGTAATGATGTTATTATTTTTCCTCTCTCTTAGGAGCATAGTGGGCAGAACTGACAGAGAGAGCGAGAGAGAGAGCGAGAGAGAGAGAGAGAGAGAGAGAGAGAGAGAGACAGTAAGTGAGAGAGAGAGAGGGAGAGAGAGGCCGGACATTAAGTGGGTTGCACTTGAGGGTGTGTATGTGGGGGTTAGGGCAGCACCATAGGGACAGCGAGGACGAGGAGAGGCATGCTGCTGCCTCGTGACGGATGTGTCATCATCACCTCGACCAATGGCAAGTCTGCACTCATCGCCAACCTCTTCAACCAGTAAATATCTCCTCTAAGTCACTGTTTAAGCATCAGAATGAATCAAAATATAGCAAAATCCGATTTTCACTCATCTCATTACAAGAACGGCGCTCTCGGGATAGCGGATTTGCGTGCACACGGACATCTTGAAGCGTCAACCACGTAAATACACTACTCATGCAACAGCCCCATAAATCCAGTCAAAAAATAGCAGAGGACAAATTGTACCTCTTCAGCTTGGCACATACTGGAGTATGTAATAAACATTAAGATTCACAGAGACAGAACAACATGTTCAAGCACTAGGTTAACCTTTTTAAATTCTGTAAAAGGACTTTATATTTGCCCTTAAGGCATTAACTGCTTGTTTAAAAAAGAAAAGAAAAAAGAAGAAGAAGACGTAAATCTTTACATGCACTATTCCCTTGTATTGTAACCAAACTAAGCTGTGTTATTGGGATTCGTGTTTATAATCGCAGGGTTTTATTCTCATTACTCATCTGACACATCCTTAAACAGAGCAAGTCTAAACTACAAACACGCTCGCAATAACACTTTAGCCATTATTAATGAGCTCCCACACACCACGTGCTCCATGATAATGGCTGGCTGTAATTTGCCACGGAGAGAGAAGTGTGATGCACATTAGTGTACTTTGATTTAACTGACCTATAAAAATGGCAATGCGTTTACAGGAATATGACAGATATAGCCTGTAATACAGGATGTGCACACTGTATACATGGTCTTTTAGAGGATATGCACTGTTGTGAATGTATGATGGAGTGCGTGATGCCTGGCCTGGCACATGTGTGTGTGTGTGTGTGTGTGTGTGTGTGTGTGTGTGTGTGTGTGTGTGTGTGTGTGTGTGTGTGTGTGTGTGTGTGTGTGTGTGCATAGTATGTGGAGGTGGCACACATGGCATTTACACTTTAATCACCCACAATTGCTGTGCGAGTGAGTCAGCATCTCCAGGACGATCAGAGGAAAAATGCATGTGAGGCCAACACACCATGTGCAACTCACCATAATCACTTTACTCTCTCCCTTATTCACTGCCATTCAGTCTTGTTGTACTGTGAATCATTGATTCATTACATATCAAATTTAATAATCAAACACCCCAGGTAAAAACGCCGTATATATTAAGGAACACGCTTAGAATTATTATTTTTTTAATTGATTGTTTTTTTTTTTGTTAAGTTAATGCAGGAGCTGTGCATGCTATGTAGATACACCTATTTAGGATGGCGTGCTAAAGTCTAGAAATTATTCTTAACATAAGCACTAACAATGATTTTGTCTTGGTAGGTATGAAACGTTTGCTACACAGAAAAATAAATGAAAGCCACACAAACTGGTTATTAAGGTAGCTAGCCAGTCATACAGTACATCTTTGCAACTGAATGGGTCTAAAAAAAATTTTAAAAAATTAAAAAATCAAACACATGTTCAGTGAATGAAATAAATAAAAAATAAATAAATAAATAAAAAAAAAAACTTTGGGGGATAGCTACATTCATATATTTTACCTCAGTTAAAATGGTCAGTCTGGCTAGCAAAGTTTGCTACACAGATATTAGTAAATTGCTCTGGAGATAGGCCATAAACACCTTAAAAATCGCTTAAATAAAGATTTTTAAAAAGGCTAAAATCGATTTTATCTTGGCAGCCTATAAAAGTCTTAATACACAGTAACAGAACAAAAGCCACAAAAACCAATAGCTAGTCAATAGCTGTTACTGTAAATGTCCTACAATGGAGAAAGTCAAGTAAAAACATATTCAGTGGATTAAATGTTTGTTTGATTTTATTATAAAATTCTAGTACCTTAAGTATTAATACTTATATTTTACCTCAGCAAAATAATCAGTTTTGCTAGCAATGTTTGCTAAATAGATTTTGCTCTGGAGCTATCCTAATTGGCCTATTTTTTTTTTTTTTAAATCCCTTAAACGAGGACAAAACTAGCTAAAATGTACTTTTCTCGGCTGCCGAGATCAAATGAAAAGGTTAGCAAATAAACACATTCAGGGAATGAAAAGTAAAATAAATAAATAAATACATACATTTCTCACTACACAGAAAAAAGTTCCTAGTACCTAACGCAGCTAGTCAAGCTAGTAATGTCAAAGCCTCAAAAGAGTCAACAGATCTTCTTGTTCATGTCAATTTCGGAAGGTTATTGATAATAGAAATGAATCCAAAGTTGAACAAATCGGGTCTTTGTAAATCAAACTCTGTATATTTTCTATTCTCTTGTATGTGATGTTTAACGTAGTAAAAACGTAGTGAACAGACGGCGGAGATCTGCTTGCGCCCCCTTGTTTCTGCACTAGAGTTATGAGGCTAAAAAAGTGGACTAATGAAATCTTCGTATTGACCATTGGTACCGTTCTATCCGAAATGCATGTTAAAACCATCTGCATGATCAGCTGTTATACAGTTTAGTGCCATAGTGATGTTATGTTGTGCTGTAGTGAGTCAGCACAAAGGCAAGTCTGTTGGAGATTACTTAATGAGTCGACCTGTTTCGTGGAAAGTCAGTGAAGTTTTCGTCAATTTCCATTAGCTGTGGGGTAGCAATGTTAGACTTCCAGCTCCTGGGGAAAACAGAAGAGGTAAGTGAAATATCGGTATAAATGTGTGTGTGTGTGTGTGTGTGTGTGTGTGTGTTTTTCTCTCTCCCCCCAAACCATTTCCTCTAACTGGATTATTCCCATCTATAAATAGGGCATTTAGAATGACCCGAGACCACAAGACACAGGAAAGACAAAAATCAAGATGGAACCAGCATATGTGCCAAAGCCATACAAATCGATGAAGCAGACCCAGGCTTTAAACATGACTTGTTCAAGTTTCATGTTCTACAAGTGAAAATCATGCTGTAATCACATCATGATGTGTAAAGCTGCAATTTGTGATATGAAAGAGTTCTGTTTATATTGCATGCACATAATTTATGGAATGAACTGGGGTACCCCCACCCCACCCCCCGACCCCACTCCCGCTCCCCCAAGATAGTTTTGGTTACAAGGTTTAGTAAACATATTATCTGGGGTTTTGTATTTAGCTCTAGCCCAGTGTTCAGCATATCTGGGATTTGATCCTGGGTGGCCATTGTATGGAACGACAAAAACAGAGAAGCAGTTTTTGTTTAATCCTGTAAATTTGCCTTAACGGTGCCTTGCCAACTTTTAATGCATGCTTACACCTGATCATAAACATTTCAACATGTCCTGAATTGACTTCTGAAATGCCTCAAAATGAAAGGTTGCGGTTATAAAGTGAGATACCAAAAACGCTGTTTTCGGGTTAGGAGAAAAGCTTTAATCAGACAACATTTAGAAGCAAGGATCCCGAGGTCACTGTAAACAGGAGACAACAGCAGCTTACCACTGATACGTCACTTCCCACTGGGCCTCGAATAACCTGATGGACGAAGCTCACATCGTAGCGTGTCTTCAGACCTGGCTTCTATCCAGACAGACCAACTCAAGCATGACGGGTGTCGACGGTAAAGAGAGAATTCTCCAATTTATTCATCTCCCAGCTTTCCAAAGCCATGTGTCTTTTGCTGTGGTCATGACTAAACTCCATTTCCAAAACCTCAACTTTCCAGGAGATTACAATCACTGTACATTTGTCATGGTTTTGGCCAAACCATACGCATAAAATGGAATTGGCACACTTTTCTCAGATCTGCACGCATCCTTCTACGTATGAGTCTGCTTGTTGCTTTTAAGCTTTAAGGGTTTTTCTGTGAAACTAATAAGACATTTGAAAAGACAAACTGAAGAGAATTTACTTATTGCTTGGCGCCAGGAGCGGGAACATACTAGGAAATCCCCCAGAAAACAAAAACAAACTAAAAAAAAAGAAAAAGAGACAAAAGAGCAACTCTGGATTAATGGGAATGAAGTAAATATGAAATAATCCATATACAATATTAATTAACGTCCATATCTAGCTATTCATCATCAGTGCTGACGTTGATGCGAATCTCTTGATTCTGATCAGTCAGAAGCTGTCGATTAATTTTCTATAACAGCAGCTTTGACAGTAGTGCGATTACAAATCAGCGATAAATACAGGTATATATCGGTAGAATGCTCTCGTTTTAATGCATTATTTATTTTTATAGTAACAGCTCGTTCACAGGGACTCGTTCGGCAAACGCTCCACAGAAACAGATGTAAAATGTGTGTAATCGTTGATATGGTTAAGTTTTCTGTATGGAGCGGGCTATTTTGCATTTTTCCAAGGAGTCTCCAGTGTCAGGTCACCGTTTTTTGTAAAGTAAAAGTAGCAAGCTGTAACTTTAAGTTTTCAGTACAGATAAGATAAATGCTCTGTTATTTTGTTGTCTACTGTGTTCTGACATGCCGTTTATGTTTTTCATTTATATTGTTTGGGTCGTTCGTCTGTTTTGTTCTTCAGGGTTACCGTGCTTGGCCTGAAGACACACACGCATGAACCATTCTACCACCCACCACTTCTCAATGAAAACCAATAAAACTAAAACAACAAGGAATGCTAGAGCTGGCTAGGTTGGAAAAGAGAATAACCACAGGACAAATACAGCGTACACTGTGTACGGCTCTCATGTCTAGCCAAAATGTGGTAGGGGGTTTTCACTCTATGCATTTTGAGAACCACGAGCGGTTTACAGATCGTGCGAAATATTGATATGATTTCACATGTCGCTGATTTGCGTAGCTGCCATGACACGGTGGTTTAAAATGCGGCTTAAACTTGAACGTAAACATGATCAGCGTGCCTCTTGTCAGTAAGGTCTTACTCTGTAAATTGGACTAATTACAAAGCTGCAAATTGTTCCAGTGACTTAGTGGTGACACAACATCTGTGACTGTAATTCCTGTTTTCTTATTGAGAGAGATGGCAAGCATATGCAAATCAGAAGCTAGCCTATTGAGAGGTGAGATGTTCATGCATGTTGAACTCCAAACAATGCAAGTCAACATCATTTAAATGAATGTAATTAAAATGATTATAGTAATACTTTACCCTGAGGTTCTCTTAATGGACATTATTTAACACATTAGGTAACATGAACAAATCATACACTTCAGCACTGACACACTATGTGTAATGTTAACAAAGTGTGAATTGTTTTATTAAATCCTACACTAAACAAGCCAAATAATCAACACCTATTATTATATTAACCAAAGTTCATATGGTCAAAGATTATAATGACATTTAACGATGACCAATACAAGCATCCTTAATAAACAATAATGACCTTGTGGGTTTTTGCAAAATTGAAAAAGGCTGAAAAACTAGTTTTAATATCAATGGTAAATGGAGCATATATTATATGGCGCTTTTATACAAAAGCGCTTTACACTGTGTCTCATTCACACACACACACACACACACACACACACACACACACACCAATGGTAGCAGGGCTGCCATGCAAGACGTTAACTTGCCATCGGGAGCAACTTGGGGTTCGGTGTCTTGCCCAAGGACACTTCGGCATGTTTAGTCACAACCCTACGATTAGTGGACGACCCGCTCTACCACCCGAGCCACAGCCGCCGCATATATAATATTTACACCTGGAGACAAAAGTTCAGTAATCTATCAACATTTAGAAACTGTAACTTAACTTTTGGTAATGTCTTTATTTTTATAAGGAGGTTATAAGGGTTATTTAATACTTTCTCTAGCGTGAACTACAAATGGGATTCATCTTTTTTTAAAGCATATTAAATAAAAACAGGTTTGTCTATCACTAAGACGTGGTAGAAGATCAGAAGATCATATTTTAGGAGAAATGAATGCAGAAATCCAATACGTTCACAAACAATTCCATGCAAGTGTTTACCAGAACCTGGGAATAGATATGAAACATGTAAAAAATGATATCATCTTGCCATCCGGAAGGGAATTTTTAACAGCATTGTGCCATGCTATGCTTTACACCAGCTTCTGACACCAGCGTTGGCCGCTGACCAAGACGGTCAATACACTCTTTCTGCTTGCAGAATATTACCCTCATTTTGACTGACGTTTCAGCTGGCTTTGCACTCCGTCTTTGCACCAGCGCCACCGTTATCAGCCCAGCTCCAGTTTGCACATTGTGACCCTGGCTGAGAGAGACACATTAATGAACTTTAGCCATTTGAAAAACTGTTTTTTTTTTTTTTTTTTCTTCTTAGCTTTAGTTTACTTCAGGGCAGTCGATTCACACTCTAGTCATGTTAGGAGTCATGATCCGTCATATCAAAAGCCTTTAAATAGTGTGTGGACTTCATAACAGATGAAACAACGACTCAGTTTCATTAATTATGACTTTTTAGATACTTGCCTACAGTACAGGGGTTCTAGATAAGACAAAATGATCCGATTTGCATGATCGAAGCCATTGATAATACACACGCTTCACTATCATACGTGGAAAAAGAACTCGACTTAAACAGTTGTGTTGTTGTATGGTGGATGCTCCACACAAGTGGATTTTTAAAAACGTGTGCAAACATTGATGTGGATATTTAAATGTTTTTTATTTTATTTTATTTTTTTTGAACGAATAACTTCTAAAGAAAGAACAACGAGGGTACTACTGATAAACAGCTTGTTTGTGTATGTTCCGTGGATTAAAAAGTATATCGTGTTCTATTTGGCAACTATTTGAATATTTGAATATTTGAATAAAGAGTAATAAAACACTTCAGGATGTAGTCCATCCATCCATACGTCTTCTATACCGCTTACTTCTTTTCAGGGTCACGGGGGAACCTGGAGCCTATACCAGGAAGCATCGGGCACAATGCGGGATACACCCTGGACAGGGTTCCAATCCATCGCAGGGCTTCAGGATGTAGTGTTATAGGAAAATAAGGTTAATTAGGGTTATGTTATGCAAATATGATGTGTATATATGAAATAAGATGTGGCTCGGTTTCTGCGCTAGTGCCCAAAAGGTTGTAAATTCAAATCCTATCACTGCCACAAGGCCATTTGTTGGGCCGTTAACTACACAACTCTGTATTTGAATTGTGCTATACTTTAAATAAAATGACTGTATGCACATGTTGACATTGCCCGGGATTTTCTTCTGAGGTTTTACCTTCACTTGTGTTAGACTGACACTTCGTACTGAATAGTTCGTTTTAGTGCAAAAGAACATCTGGAGCGTAGGAACTCTTTTTCATGTGCTAATCACGTGACAAATACGGTACAGTGATGAGATTTACAGGTCAGCGCGCAGACCGACCGGGTCGTGTAGGTCCTGCTCAGCGATGCCAGGCTGTGTCTTATCTGGGTCCTTTCTCTTGTCCTGAATGCACTTTCTGTGCCCGCGGCAGGTATTACATTCCCGCCGGCCAAGTGCGAGTCGGTATACGGCGCACCATAAAGGAGTTCATGTCTCAGCAGAGAGGGACGAGAAGGGCTCGTCGCGATAACACAGGAGCCGCGCAGTCTGAACGCTGCCGTTCTAATTTTTCCCCCAGAACAAAGAGGTGAGTGTTAGATTTCCCAGTCACTCTCACTCCCATTGTGGAAGTGAGAAAGCCGACCAGGCCGGCGGACATGATACGTCGTTGTCCTCGGCCGCGAAAACAATAGGCCACCTTGTGTGGAGTCCTGCCACAGGTCAGTGCAGCAAGACCAACTTCAGAACCAGTTTCCTTTCTTTACGACCTTTCTTCCCTTCGTCGCCTGAAAACTGTCGGGGTTGGCATGACATGAAGCCCTCGGCAGCCTTGAGATAACGCTCGTCTTGGACGCTCTGAGTAGGTGTCCGTGCTGAGTCGCTATCAGGGCGATGGAGCTGCTCTGTCTGATGGGATCCGGATGAGCACTAGGCCTTTTTGGGTGACAAAACATCACGTTAGAAAAGATCCGCAGTGATAAAGAGGATCCAGAGGATCCACAGTGATACGGCAATAATCAAGTGAAGTGCAACGTCACAGAAGCTTAATAACAATTGGGCTTTTAAAGAAAACGTATCGATATGAACCGGTTATTCTTTCACGGATTTTAATATCATTGTCATTCGTCATATTGTTAAGCAGCTTGCCATTAAAATATAAAACACTTTCTGTTCAAATATAACAATTCTATAGGTATTGTTTACAGTTGTTCCCTTATAGAAATGTGATCACACGTTTGTCATGTGAAAACGAATATGTGAGTAATATGTGATCACACTGGAGGAATGATTCATGATGTCATGCCTGCACACGTGAACTGAAGTATGTGATCACGTGACAAACCGATTACATTTGAAAATGACATCCAAAAATCGAAATCTCACGTCTTGTTTGTGGAACATTGCGAATGTGGAAATGTCGCGTGAAACGAAACAAGTTGCGAAATACGCGAATGTGAAACGCGTGAAAGACGTCGTGGGAATATCACGTTAGAATAAATGCATTGTGTACTGTATATAAATCGTGTGGATACAAATGAAACGCGCGGAACCAATCGTGTACAAGTGAATGAATCCTGTAGCAAAAACATCACACGTGGAAACAAATTAATCGTGCGGAAAAAAATCATGTACCAATAAGTGAATCGTTTGGGGGGTGGGGGGGTGGGGGGAACACATCAAGTGTGTGTGTTAGGGGGATCGCATACAGATAAATGAATCCGGCAAAAACATCACATGGGAAAACAAATGAATCATGTGGGAGGAATCACATGTGAATATCAGTGAATCATGTGGGAAAAAAGAAATCATGTACAAATAAATGAATCATGTAGTAAAAAATCACACGTGAAAGGAAATCACCTGAAAAAAAATTAGCATGTAAATAAGTGAATCGTGTACAATGTATATTATATACATTTACATATATACATTGCATGTAAATATAATATGTTTGAAATGTAACTAATAACTCGTTTCTAGACAGCATTTAGCGCAAAAGTAAATAAAACCATATGACAACATTTAAGTATTGTAAAGTTTAATATTACATTACATTAAGGCTTAATGCAAAAGTGAAACTGGGTTTTACTGAGTTTTACACTATTAAAAAGCATTAGAATTTAAAAAAATAATAATAAATTTACATTTAATTGAACGTACTTCTTATGTTTTTGTATTTGTAGTCCATTTCATTTGAATTATATTCAATTGCATTTTATTAAATCATTTTCTAAAACATATTTTGACAGCGATTTTATTTGATTTATTTTTATATACGTTTCATCTCATTCTATTTATTATGCACGTTTCGTTCTTGTTTTTGCACTTTTATTTTTATTTCATCCTGTACATTCTATCACACGACTTTTTTTTGTTGTTGTTGTTTTTATCAGTTCATGTTGACGACTTTTTTGTACTGTATATTGAGCTGGCGCGTGTATGAAAAATGCTCTATATAGTTTTAGATTATTATCAATATTATTATTAATGTTGGGGTTTTTTTTTTATTGGGGTGAATAATTACTAAAGCGGGTTACTGAATTTACTGAATAGGTCAATATTGATTTTACCTTCGGCTCATGACCAGAGAGAGGGCTGCGCTGTGCTCTGCTCTCACTCTGAACCGTGTCACACAGTCCAAGAGCTGATAAATATAAGGTTAGAAAAAGATGCGGATAGCTGCAAACTGCATCTGTCCTCCAAACCATTACTGAATATATTAACCACAGGAATGTCTGCTGTTTCAAGAGCTTCTTCTTATACCTTCAGGGTAAAAAAGCAGGCACTGCGAGCATGTGGCATGTGTCCTTGAAGGAAGGTTGATGGGTTTGTTTCGCCGTCTAGTCAGTATTGTGTAATCTGTAGGTTTGATTCTCAGCATGATTTGATGCAACACATTCTCCGCATTCCATTCAGTAAATAGTGACGTTCTAGGTTTTTTCGTTGTTGTTTTTGTTTTTAAATATTTTTTTTCTTCATTCGTTGTGCATCTTGACACAATTTGCTATATGATTGCTACAAACACAAGACAGACATGTCAGCACAGGTTATTTCACAAACACTGTTTCTACAGCATGTCAACACCTTGCACATATGCACTCTGTGGATTAGCTGGAGTGCATGTAAGGTTTATATCCTGCTGAAGAAGCACTGGGATAAGCAGGTGTTGAAAAGTCTCAGCTCAGGCATCTCGACTAATTTAGGTGGAGATCTGGCATGGCTTTCTGTTTTTTAATCAGTTGCACAATGGGAATGCGGTCATGCTGTGAAATTCAGGTTCAGTTGGAATAGACGGGTGTGATGATTGTAACAAGGAGAAATAACTGACGGAATTGTACGTATGTGCAACAGCTACATATGCGACAGATTTCCCCCCCAGAAATACACTGTTATAAAACAATGTAGTAATGAGTGAACGTGGTCCAATAAATAACATTTAAATAATACGCGTAAAAGTTTGTTTGCAGAATAAATCTGTACTGAGATCTGTGATTTTCTTTCTGTTTATTTATTTATTTCTACAGTTAAAGGGATCTCTGAGGGTATAAAGTCTGAGAATGCCTGGCCTAGAGACTTCCACTTGACACACCTGTCCACTCCCAAACAAATTCGGACCAGTCCCGCCTGCTGCCAAAAGAATTCTGTCTTTTCCCATCTGATTCTGATGGAATTCTGACCAATTATTCCTGGTTCTGAAGAAATGTAGAACAATCCCGCTCACTCCCGAAAGAATCCTGCCTACTCCTGAAGCAACTCTGGCCACTCCCGAAGGAATTCTGAAGGATCATGCTTGCACGTTAAGGAATTCTGACAAATCCAGTTTACTCCCAAAGGAATTCTGCCCAATCCTGCCCACTGCAATGAAATTCTGACCACTCCTACCCACTCCCAAAGGACGTCTTACCACTCCTACCTACTCCCAAAGGAATTATGACAACTCCTGCTTACTCCCAAAGGAATTCTGACAACTCCTGCCCACTGCAATGAAATTCTGACCAATCCTACCCACTCCCAAAGGACGTCTGACCACTCCTACCCACTCCAAAAGGAATTCTGACCAATCCTACCCACTCCCAAAGGACGTCTGACCACTCCTACCCACTCCCAAAGGAATTCTGACCAATCCTACCCACTCCCAAAGGACATCTGACCAGTCCTACCCACTCCCAAAGGATTTCTGACCACTCACAGCCATTCCTGAATTTATTCTGACGAATCCCACCAACTTCTGCAGAAAGTTTGATCCATCAAACCAATCTGCATCCGCATTTTTTTTATTTTTGTTTGTACTTGCCCATGTTTCCTAGTGACCGTAGTTCATTCTATTTCCTAAAATATAAACAAATTAGTGATTTAGACCCAGTAAGTTCCCATGGTATTGAATGTAACGAGCTTCATATCTGATCGTCCACACGATCTCGCTCCGGCGACTTTTTTGTTAAGTCACACAGGATTCCAGTCCTGATGCACACCTCTAATGTGGCAAGGAAAGCAATAATGCACTGCTCTTTTTTTTTCTCCTTTTCTTTTTTTGAAAGGTCCCAAAGAGAACCAGATAGCTTTCATTTGCAGACTGATGAGAGCAGTAATTACCACTGCACCTCGGCTCAGCCACTCTTATCCTTACACAGCAGGTCAGCTCAAAAGAGAGCTCTATAAGCAAAGGTTTATTTAGACTCGAATGAAATTGGTTAGACCTCTTCAAGTTGCATATGCAGACTGCATCGGTTTCACCATTTCATTCCGCTAAATACGTCTATGTCGATGAGATGACAATAAATGTCGTGTCGAGAAGTCGAACTTCAAGTTTGCTAAACATGGTTCACTTAAAAAAAAAAAAAAAAAAAGTACAACTCGATTAGGAGTTCAGTAAGTTCTCATGCCTGAATTGCTAAACTCCATTTTCCCCAGTTAGAGGATGTTTTTAACGCTTCCTGTCCATCTGCTAAGCATCAAACGCTCTAACGAACAAATCAACTCCAGCTTTATGAACCTCAAAGGATACAGCTACAAATCCTTAAATTAGACACAACTGGCTGGGTCTCTCAGCTAATAAATAAACACAAAATCAGCACAAGGGGATTACTTGTACAGTTCCGCTTTAATAGTGAAGCAAAGAGTATGCTGCAAAATAAATTAGATATAAAACATAACAAGCACATTTTGTACAACAATGCATCGTGTCACCTCATCGTCGAGGTCTATACATAAAAAGTCAACATGTTCAACATCCAAAAGCTTCCTTCGACGTATCGTGGTTTGTTTCGTCAGTCATTTTTCGTTCATGAAAAGCTCGTATTTTATCTTGGTGCATGGTGTCATGACGGGGTTTGTATGAAGGCTGTAAGATCATGGCATTAAACGCCCGGAACCATAAAATTGCATGGAAACTATACATTAAGGAAACACTGAAGAAAACCGGATTAGACGATGATACGTATAGTTGGCTGTGTATTGGTGCTAATTGGGCGAATACCACAGTCGAGCTGGGCGTTAAGAGGAATTGTTCTGAAAGCTAGTAATACGTAGGATCTTTGGTATGCTATATATGAAGTTCCAAATGTACATCGTATTCTTGTGTGGCTGATCTAAGAATGTTGGTTTAGTGCAAATCCTGATCACTCTTCGTCAACATTCATAATTTATAGGTAATAATAATAAAAATAATAATAGTTTGGCTCCAGTAGCTGGTCCGACTACGTTTCTTCAAGTATTTTCTTTTTTTTTCAAAACAGAAATACAACCAACTTTTCTTTTTTTTTCTGTTGTTGTTGTAAAAGGGTTCACAGAGAAAACCATAAAAAACATTGATTGACAAAATGAACATCCAATAACACCAGTTGCATAGTTCGTTTTGTTTTGTTTTTTCCCCCACTCGGATTCATATTTCCGAGATGCTTCTTTTTATTGCAGCGCAGAGAACACGGAACAACATTTTATCCTGACCATGCACCTGTTCCCTCATATTTCCGCTTTCCCTTCAAATAACAAAAATATATTACGCCTCTTTTTCTCTCTCTCTTTTTTTTCCCCCCCCGTTTTCTTTACATTTATATGAAAGTGCCACAGAGATCACTCAAATCAAGAGTCCTGAATAGAACAGTTCATGAACAGAGCATGTTCAAGTCAAAAGCAATGACAGTTCGAGAAATGTTTGTGGGCCAGCCGAGGCTGCTAATCCACCAATCATGTGCTTCGACCATGGCTAAGCAGTTTTATAAGGGTTCCACAAGGGTCGTGGTTCAGTTTTTATTTTCATTCCTTTTATGAGCAGCCACATTCTTCTACGATCATGTTCTGGATGTCCTTCTTGATGATCTTTTGCTCTTCGTTGTAATAGAGCATGGACATGGCGCGGAGACGGGTGGGAACGCAGCACGACCGGATGCCTACGAACGGGCTGTAGCCACGCATGCGGTAGTGGTTGATGACGGTGGAATGGAAGGAAAGCGCCGAACCCGCCATGTTAGCAGCGTGGCCTGGGCACTCACCCTCGCAGTAGTTGGCGTGGTAACCCGAGGGCGCGATGATCCAGTCGCTCCAGCCGATGTCCTTGAAGTTGACGTAGAAGTGGCGCTTGCAGCACGCGCGCATATTGGCGTCGCACTCGAGGCCACGCTTGCTGCGCCGGTGTTGCCGATCCTCAGCCGGACGTAGCACCAGCATCAGGAACGGGCGGTGCGATTGCGAGTGCTCCTTCGCTTTTCCTTCCCCGAGGATTGGCACTGCACCCACATCAGCACACAGCGGGCATGACACACGAAAACGCAGCTCTCCGCCACCCCTGTCCAACAGTGCCTGTGCACTGGCTCCTATGGACAGGGTGTGCCAGCCACTACGCCGGGCATCCACCATCTTCTGAGACACCAACACCTCATCCTGGGGGTCTGGATTCGACTCTGTACTCGCACTCAGGGACTGCAGGAGCTGCAGGGAAACTTTTCCCTTCGCGTGGCCTCCCTTTGCCAGTTTAAGGAAGATCCACACATTGGCCTGTTCCACCACGGACTGTGCGGCACTCTCCTTAGAGATGTCAAACTTCACCATATCAGGAACATCAACTGCCAAAGACATAAGAGGAAGAAATGAGGTCAGTGCGGACAATTTTGGGACTGCACAATTGGTATTCACAGCATGATATTGTTTTAAAAATGACTATCCTGGTTAGCTCAGTGTCGTTTTAGCCGAACGGAAAGCTCCTCCTTCCACCCCAAGAGTCTCACTCAAGTTTCGATTCCCAAGCCACAGATTTAGGCAGTTGATGTACAAGTAAACGATCCAAATAATTTGGTGTTTGTTTGGTGTATTGGAGTGCTAGCAACAGCTGAGTGGAATCAGGATCCCAGGCCAGTCTTAACACCACCAACAGAACGCAAACGCTCTCTGTGAGAGTCAGAGCTGCTTTCCACCATCTGCAATTCTTCGTCAACACCTAGTCCTTCTCCATAAAAACATTTCCTGCTGCTAAAATCCTGGCACTCCGTTTGTGTACATAAAGCGTGTCATGTTATGACAAGGGCCTTCCCAATAACTCGCACATGACTGTGTACGTCTGTAAGCCTGCTCCGATTCAGTTACAGCACATGATTTATTGATTTGAGATACGGCCTCTCTCACGCCGCTCTCATCAACAGCAAAGAGTTATTGCTCATTCCAACTATTTAGTCAACACGTCTGCTTAAGATATATGATGTGTTACATGGTACTGGTAAGGACAGCGCCCACTTAATATTGATACCTCCCACATTTTTGACCCTTTTGGCATATATATATATATATATATATATATAAAATCAGTGAATGCTCTCATAATGGGAACAGTGCTGAGATTTGAAGAGGAATCCAGGCGATATCGTCTTTCACCTTGTCATCTGATATTCCACTGAAGACAAGGGCTCTACGAAACTAAGCAAGAATTTCCCAGCTTTGTTTACTCAGTTGCTACAGGTTATCCAGGCACTTTTTTTTAACAATGTAGCAGCGAGCGATGATGCTATTCCCCTCAGAAAATCTGGCTCGATAAACCCCCGATTACATTCGCGACTTTGTGCTCAATCGCCTCCAGGTATCCGAGTGGAGCTGACCTGTATCTTTCCACAAAATCTCTTCCCAAAAGTTCTCGCAATGTCTGAAATCTTAGAAGTCTCTTCAGATCTAACATCAGAAACTTTTTTTTTTGTTGTTGTTTTGTTTTTTTAAACAAAGCAGAGCGGTGATATTTTTCCCATCCACGGTGGATACCAATGTCAAGCACACTGCTTAGTGAAAGATCGAGTGTCACAGTGACGGAGGGCCGACTTTGCTAAGCTTTGAATTTCCTTCTCACTCTGCATGACTGATGGAGCGGCCTGCTTTTGATTTTTACTCTCAGAAGTGTTAGCGAGAAGCGGGGCTCAGAAAGATAATAATAATAATAAAAAAAATTTTAAAGTCAAATCGGTTCGCTCTGGGCAGAACTGATACTTTTACATTTCCAAAATCATCATAAGGTTCATAAATTGGTTCGAACAAAACAATGTAGGACTCGTATAATGAAATAGATAGTTAAAACTTGTCATATCCTTAAATATGAAATACTTTTATTGTTGTTGCATTTAATCAATAATGACAAATAATTTAGCTAATTGTTAAAAATGCCCACTCAAAGTATAGGCTAGCTAGCTAAACTCTTTTTCTCCCAAGCTCACGAGTGTACCTCAATTATCTGTCTTTTAGGTTGAGAAAACCTTTACATTAAGTTGAATTGTCCTCGTTTCTTCACCCTTGACCTTACGCCATTATGTAGAATATCCTGTGCTGCGTACAGAAACTGAAATGATCCGAGATGTGATGTCGATCCAAAAACACTCAGGAGATCGAATGTAGGATATAAATAATAAGCTAGTGGGCCTGTAGTTTCGTCTTATTAACTTCAAAAGAGAATGAGGAATAAAAGACTTTAGCGTGTGCCGTGTGACTTCTTTAAGATCACCGATATCAGTGTTTTATGCCGCACATATTCGAAACCGCTGTGAACAATCAAATCTGCCCCAGTGCTAACGCTCCGATCCCTAATGACGTTTGAGAAGGTCAACGATATGTAACTTTTGTATAATAGATAACTTATGTTCTCTCGGTGTAAAAACGATGGCAGAGGGATACTACAGCACCGTTATCAGCTCAGGTTTATTGACATCCGTTCCTGTTTGAACAAGATTTGACAATCGGAACTGGACTTTATTTCTTAACCTACGGGGACTCGTCGTGTTTGCTCTGACAGATTTTGGCGTTTGCACTCATATCCGTTCTCTCCTCTATGAAGACTCTGCTGTAATCTTTCATTGGCAGTGACAGAGGTCACATGTGAGACTCAGCACGTAAACACAGGGTCACGCCCCGCTGAAACGTCCAGTGATCATCTCGTGCTTATCATTAGGCTGACTTCCTGTGCCCAGTTTATCGGCGGAGCGTACCGACCTGCTGTGCCGCTGCACTTAAAGGCAAAGGGGGTACTTTATTAAACGCTCGATCACGAAAATGCTTATGGGATCAGAATGCGTTACGATGTACGACACCTCCAACCCGGGAAGTAGAAAGCCCTCCAACATCGATTCAAATCGAATCTTATTGTGGAGGATCTGAATAAAAGCTGACTCGGGGCTCCGGGGTCGATGGACGCCGGCGGAGTCCGGGGTCCCTTCCGAGGTGTACATGACCAGTGATCCTGGGATAGGCTCCGGATCCATCTCAACCCTGATTAGGATGTTTAAACAATTCATTCTTTTGCTCTTGTATTGCATTCACCCCTCAGTGTCCTAAGAATAGACTTTTGTATCAACTAACAATCCTGGTTAAATGGAATTCCTGATCGTTCATGCCGTATTCTCTCTTTTTCAGGCAGAGTTGGTTTGTACCATTTCTGCATGGCCAGTTTCAATGGGCAGGAGGGCATGTGAGGAAATCCTGGAGCTGACCCATCGTTGGCGCCGAAATGCTCTCTCTGCGCGTCCCGTCCCACCCCACCCTTCCCCCCCGACCCCTCAATTGGTCTATCATATGAATGAGCAAGCGGCTTGAATGGAACCGGGTTGATTGGAGAGGCGTCGTAGGGTGCTGCAGAAAATCACAACAGCTGTAAATAAAGCTCCCTCGGCACAAAGAAACCGCTTCAGAAACCCTGACTCGGGAATGCCGCAATCTCGTTAATGATGCCTTTGGCTCATTTGGGAGAACCAAGGATGAGCCTGTTTCTCTCCCTCTCTCTCTCTCTCTCTCTCTCTCTCTCTCTCGCTCTCTTTCCTTTTTCTTTCAGTAAGCGCTGAAAGAACCCCCTCCAACACTTCCCCAGCCTCGGCTGATCCCCGAGCAATTATCGGGACGCATATTTTGATGAATGGAGTAATTATGTACAGCTAACAACCTTGCGTGTTTGTATGGATGCAAACCGGCCACCCTCTGTGCCCTATTGCCGGGAGTATCGTTAACGCCCTCTGATCTCATAAAGATGTAGAGGGCTCCCTCTTTTCAAATCTCAGGTCCGTTGAAAAGGGGCTATTTATAGCCATGGGCGCTTATGTAAGCTTGCTTGCGTTCGCGTACACTAATATGCAATTAATCAACGCATAGGAGCACTATTAGACACGCAAAGAGGGAAAATGTATACAATGGGGCTTTGTGAACTAAAAATACACCCCACTTGTTATCTTTAGAAACATTCTGCCAGGGGAAACGTTACCTAAGCCCTCCCAAAAAAGGATTCCATCAGGTTGGTGGGCAAACTTCTTCGTCGATGGAATTGCAGTGTTCGAGAGGGGAAAAAAACAGCATTGACCCCTTTTTGTAAAGATGCCATACTGATCCGTGGCTCCGTGACATTGTTATAAATAAGTCATGGGGAACCAATTAAAAACAGAATGCCTTCGCAGCTCTGGTCGTCCCACACTATCTGAGACGGAGCCGCTGGGGCGATTAACGATTCCCGCACTGTATTCTGCAAGCCTGCACGCTTTTCTTTAATGACCGGTTCCCCTCGTTGCGCTGAAGGCAGCGATGACATCCTCCTGTCTGAGAGTTACGCTGTGATTACAGGAGCAATGTCACAAATCAGAGAGCGCCTCGAGCGAGCAGCGCGGCAGCTCCACAGCAGGTAGAGACAGCCTTGGAGAAATCTTAACTACAGGTCTGCATGTGAAAGCAGTCGAATGGGTCTTTAAACTCGGGCATAAATATAGTTACAAGCTCACTCTAATCCTCAATGGCAAACGCTTCTTGCTTTCTACCCGGGACGATAAAGTTGCAAGCCTTTGGTTCTCTAAAGCAGGTGGGTTTTCTCCAATCTACAGGTCTGATTTCATGTAATTAGGACTAATCTCTGGTCGTAAATCTTAATAAATGTCCCGTAGTCTGATTTACGTTGAACATGAATAGCGGATTTACAAGTTCCACTTCAAACAAAAGCGAAGATTAAGAGATGCCCAGAAGACAGTTCTGTCGGTAGCACAGCAGAACCATTCCAGTTTCCTGGCTGGAAGTTCCACAGCTGGAGAGCATGTGTTTATTTCTGTAGCATTCTGGACGGTAGCAATCTCTCTCACCCTCTCATCCTTATTGCTGAGAAAGAGAGTAGACCTTGTGATCTGTAGGCACTGCACAGTGCACTTTCATAAAAAGGACCGCTTTTTGAAGTTTTAACAATTGAAGATTATGAACATCATATTCTCTAGATAAGGGACTAGATCTCTAGCTATTTCCCCCAAAACTCTTTTTTTTTTTTACTCACCTGGTTCTGCAAAGGTGATGATTTCTGACGGCTGCTCATCACCTGCGCCGTGTCCTCCGAAGTCCTCTGCTTCATCCTCGATCTCCACCGTGCCATCCTGTGCAACACGGCCCACGTGCAGCTTACGTAGGGCATTCAGCAGGGCAGCACGGGGCACCGGATGGCTAATGTTAGGCGGTGCACTCAGGTGCAGCATGTTCAGAATGTGCCTCTTGACCGCCTCAACCATGCCAGGTTCTGAATCCCTGTCTAACTGGGCGAGGACGCAGGACGGACACGGACTCACCGAACCACCCTCCTCCTGCTGCTCAGCCCCCCGAGACCCTTCCTGTCTCTCGCTCTCTAGAGGAGTCGTGCCTTGCATGCCCGAGGGCGTTGGGGAACAGCGTCCAGACAGGCAGCCGGAGAGGAGCAGTGCCAGAGCCATCAGCAAGGCGAGAGAGGGCATTGTGGGCACTGCCGCTTCTCGTGATCAGGTTCCAGCTAGAGTGGATGAGCACCGGGCCACCCTCAGGAAAAAAAATAAATAAATAAAAAATGAACAAAGTGAGCGTGGAAAGAAAGCTAAAATAATCCGAAAGGCGTGAACATGCTGGAAAACTGGAAGCTGTCAAGGTCCTGGAGCTTCTGATCCAGTGTTTTTAGTCCCGGTCCTGGTTATAGTTCGGTCCTGATGAGCTTGTAGAGACCAGAGATGGCAGAGCTCTGGAGAGGAGAAACCTGACAGAGTGCAGCTCGTTACACCGGAGCTCAATGGTTTTGTAGAAAGTGGGCAGGGTTAGACAGTTCTCTGACTCTTTCTCTCTCTCTCTTTCTCTGTCTCCACTGTGTGTACCCTCTCGCTTTCTCTCTCTCTGTAATTATACCTTCCTCCCCCTTCTTTCCTCCCTCTCAGTTTATTACTATCTTCCTCACTACTTCTGAGTCACTAACTTCTACTTTCCTTTTTTGCTCTCTCTCTCTCTCTCTCTCTCTCTCTCTCTGCAACTCCCCCAGTAATATGTGTAACAGTTTTTTTTTTCTTCCCTGGCAGAAAGATCCTAACACTCACTCACGCATGCTTTCTCTGTCACACTTTCCTCACGCCTGTACATCTCTTTTTCTATCTCTCTCGCGGCATCAATCCATCTGCTGCTGTCCTGCTTGGTGTTTTAACTCTGTCCCGGGATGCAGCGTTATGGAGAGGCGAAGGCTCAACATAGCTCTCGCAACACACACAGACTCATTCATGCTCCGTCTCTCTCTCTCTCTCTCGCTCTATCTCTCTCGTATGCACACACGAGCACAGCTTGGGCATTTCCTCTACCGCTGGGGGTGTTCTCTGCACCGAATTAACTACTCTGCAGGACGTTATCATAGGCCACATGGCCCAAACCTCCAGTTTGCTACATATTTAACATTTAATCATTAAACCGAGAATCTGACTGCTCGCAGGAGTGATGCAAACATATGTCATGTCACCTGTTGGACTTTTTTTTGTAAAAATAGCTCAGCTATTTGTCGCAGCCCGTTGATCAAGAAGCAGAACTGAAACCTACCGAGCGTGAACTAATTTATTTTAAACAGGCCGGAAATAAATAAGAGTTTGTCTGAGGCTGGAACAGAGCAGAAACATGACACCTGTGACAGGTTCCACCTGTGCCAAATGCAGCTTTGCTCCCAACAGGAGGCATGAGAGTGACACCACATGACTCCCTCTTGTGGTACATCCCCTGTAACACCATTTCATTCTGTGCAAAAAGTTCCCAAGAGACGTGAAACAATTTAAGGAATCTCTCTCTCTCTCTAATAGAAGATACCCACATTCCCAAAACTTCAAAATCTGTCCAATAAACGAGATGGGTTTGGCACTTTGTATGAATACCATCATGACTATGACTGTGCTGTAAATGCTGTGCGGTCGGTGCTAGCCTTCACGCCTCTCCCTTCACAGAAATAAAGACCAAACATCCACCAGTCCGTCCTGATCGCTCCATCTCTCTTCCGTTCACGGCTATGCCAGATAGTAACACTTTCCCAGATGTGTTCAGACACCAGATGTGAAGAAAACAATTGCTCGGCCACGGCTTGTGAACATGTGATAGACCGAGAGTGAGAAAAACACACCATGCTCCAAAACCAGAAGCAGAGATAAACTGAGAAGTTTGCACATTGTAAATCGTGTTCGGTTCTAGGAAAAAGGCTTATGGCACACGATGGGCAGCGTATGCCAACAGCACACCACAGCATGGACAATATGGAATTATATGGTAGGGATATATCTGAATCTGTTTGTGGTAACTTGGTCAGGGTAAAATTCTGCAGAGATACATGGAGTTTGTTTTTTTTTCCCTCAGAAGTGGGGATGCATAGATACTCGCTAATCGACAATACTGATACCAATACCAAATCAGGGTGGTGCAGGGCTTAGTGGTTAGCACATTTTGCCTCGCAACAATCACCTCCGGAGTCGGGGGTTCGATTCCCGCCTCTGCCCTCGGTGTACGCGGTTTGCCTTGTTCTTCCCGTGCTCTGGGGGTTCCTTCTGGGTACACTGGTTTCCTCCACCAGGCACGTCTTGTAGGCTTGCATCTCTAAATTGTCTATAGTGTGTGAATGGATGTGTAAGAGTGTGTGATTGTGCCCTGTGATGGGTTGGCACCCCGTCCAGTGTGTCACCCGTCTAGTGCCCCAGCTCCCAGGTTAACGGGCTCCATTCTCCCTGCGACGGATAAGCGGTACGGAAAATGGATGGATGTTGGTCGTTAGCCAACAGTGTGCCGTCAGCGATGAGCCCCTCATGCTGAGGTTTAATATTTAAAACAAGATCCGTAATAGAGAGCGCAGTGGTGGCTGACCTGAAGTCAGTGACTTTGGCGATCAAGCGGAAAGGTAGTGCGCATGGCTCAGTGCTCGCAGTACTGAACTGCCCTCATGAGCGGCATGCTTCTGAACACATTTGCGCGCACAATGCATGCGTCTTTAAACTGCACTCACTAATACCGCCGCATTCTATAAGGATACGTTTATTATGATTAAAGATGCGGTAGCCCCTCCTCTTTTGCACAGTTTGCAGTCTGCTTTGCATTCAGATCGGTGTCATTTTGAGTCATTTGCTCATTAGCGAGAACACGTACGTGGTGTTGGATGTTGATATCGGAGAGCACGAGTATGACTTAACGAGCATAGTAACGGATTGGGGGATCAGTACAGATGCATCCCAACTTAGAAGATATACTACTATATTCTGTTCAACTATACAAGAAGCTTTGATCTCCATTCATAAAACCGCCGAGATTGAGCAAAATGTTGAGAATATACAACCCTGCGATTCAGGTTTGAGTTCTTCGTTCCAGCTCTTTTACACGTCTAGCCATGACTAAGTGGCTTTTAGGCTGCGATTCCACTGGATGAGTTCTCTGTACGCTCTCCAAAAGGTTTGATGGAAATCGGGCGTAATTGAAAATCACGGTGAACGGACTCGCGCTCTCGAAGTGCATGTTAAGTGGAAAAACATGGCCCAAATTAAGGCTCCCGAATGGCACACCAAGCCTTGTGGTTTTAATCCAAGCTCGGATGTTGGCGACGTCATCGAGGTGCAGACTTATTTGGTACAGTTCGGGTTTTCAGAGTGCAGCTGCTACTCTAAATAATATTCGAAAATAAATCGTTGGTCCATATAAAGGCCATATCCAAAAAATGCCACCCTAAGCCGTCTTTCAAGTCGGTGACATCATTGTGGTGCGGACCTCTGGTGTGCAAGCAGTCAAGAATTTGGGATAGGCTTCAAGTTGGACTTCTTGCATTCAACCATAACATGGTCAGCATTGAATTTGAGAGGTTTCTGGCAAACCCCTACTTTTTCCACAGCTTTGTTCTCTCTGGAATGTTCTCTCTCGCTTGCAGATTATGCTGATCATTATATGATGTGGAATAAAAATTCTAGGTTGTAAAAATTGAAATATTCCAGTTGTATGACCCTGATTTTCATGACCTAAAGCTGTGTGGCACAAAATAACTTTTCCTCTGCTGCTATACTTTTTAACTTGAAAGTACAGCAGCTGATTTGTCAGTGATGTGGGCGGAGAATACGGGCAAGCCCCCCCCCTTCCACCTCCACCAGCCCTACTCCTCTCCCTCCCCCCTTTCTAATCTCCAGCATCATCACATCTATTCTGGGCATGTTGTTCGTAAGCGCACTTCTATATAACTCCTTAAAATCGTATTCTTAGCACAGCCACATGTTTGCCTGGGCAGTGTGTATGACTGAGTGTGTCTACGTGCGCATGCGTGTGTGGTGAGCGTGCTATTTCTGAAAACTGCCCATAAGGTGCCATCACACATCCCACTGACTGCGGTAGCTCCTCTCCGAAGCTGACACACTCTCACTACGATGTGTGCGCGTGTGAGTAATAAAGTCCTTGTCGTTTATAAACTTCACGTTTCGACCGATACGGAACGGATATGAAACTTTCACTCTGATTTGCTTTTAAAATCAAGGAGTAAAACACTGGAGGAAGTGCCGTTACAGAAAAACAAATCAACCAAAGCACGATTACTTCTCCTGTTACGACCTCGGGAAGCGTTTTTGTCCGTCTTGTACCACAATTTGACCATTTTCGTATAAATTAAAGAACAGGGTTTTTTTTTCGTTTTTTTTTACCTGTTCATAGTAGTGGAATGTTTACAAAACAAGTTCCTATCATTTATCAATAAAGAAAGCTATAAACATCTCCAGTCTCTGGTTTTCAGCTATCGAAGATAATTCACAATACAAACACTGCCGCTCGTCATGTTCCCATAAACTCCTCCATCCTGAAGACTTTCCCATGGCAGAAAACAGCTTAAAGTTGCAGCTTTCCCCACTGACACTGGAGACTCCTTCCATAAATGCTTAAGAAATGTCTGCTGCTGCTGCTGTTATAGGAAATGAATCAACATCTTCTGACCAATCAGAATTGTGAATTGAGAAGATATAGTTATTGAATGAGCATATCTAAACGGTCAGCTTTTCCTCGAGCTGTATCAGGAACTGGATGGAGACCCTGGGGCAGACCGAGGACCCGCTGGAGGGATTATATCTCACAGTTGCCTTGTGAGAACCTGTGGATCCTGTACGAAGAGGTGGAATCCTTTAGCAGCGATAGAGAAGTCTGGGCGGAAGGAATCTTCGCCGCCTGAAGGAAAATGAGCGAATGAATATATTTACGTTCGCACCAACGGATGGTCCGGATGCAAGAGAAGTAGCTCTGTGCACGATTATTCACGAACCTTGCTTGCGATTGGCTAGAGTCCCTTTGATTGACAAGTGAAGGAGCTTCAGCCCACCCAGAGAGCAGGACAAGTGCCCGTTCTTGGTTTTCTGGCTACGCATGGCTGTGGTATCATAACGATCTTACACAAACTTACACTCGTTGGATAAAGTAACACTAGGTGCGAGAGGGGAATACACCCTGGATAGAACTCCAGTCTGTGGGAGGTATTTTTGGGACGTGGGATGAACCTAGAGAACCTGGAAGAAACCCACATGGACACACGGAGAACATGCAAAACACCACAATGACAGTAAACCGAGCTCAGGATCAAACCAGGGAAGCCATCTTGTTGTTGTGAGGTGACAACAATACGCACCGCGCCAACATGTCACAACATCAAGGTGCTTGGCCCCCATTATCGCTGCTTAGAGCTTTATTTAGAGCTCAGTGGACAGTGAAGGGGGAAAACAATATCACTCACCTGGAGTGAAACAAGGAAGTGTGAAGATCAGACTTTGAAAGTTGAAAGAGAAGCAGTCACATGGTTTCGCATATTTACATACACAGTTCCTATGGTGGGGTGTGTTTTACTCACGTTATGTTGGGACAAAACTGATCTGTGTGTGTGTGTGTGTGTGACGACGATCATGATGATGTAAAAAGCAGTAACGAGGTGGCGAGGTGCGAGTTTTGGCAGGATAGTCCTCACCCACTGCTACTGTGCTGTGAGTCAGAGCCTGGGAGAAATTTGGGTAGGCGGGATCCCTCCATCTCTCTCTCTCCATCTCCTCACTCCAACGCACTCTCTCTCTCTCTCTCTCTCTCTCTCTCTCTCACACCCTCTCTACCTGTTTCTTCACACATGCTGCTCAGAAGCTCCTTGATCGCCACGTCTGACTCATTCTCAAGTCACGTTTGTGTCCTTCCACCTCGGCCCTGCCTCTGCATCTCCCGTGGGAGCGACATCCTCATCTGCGCTCGCAACTTCTCCGTCATCGACTACAACGTGAGTAACGGCTACAGTAAGCCCGCTCATCGACTTCAGCATCTCAAACACATGCCGTGTTATATCTAGTCTAATGACTAATTTAGCTTCGTCTGAAAAAACACACAACACAACATAAATAAATAAATAAATAAATCAAACAAAACTAAAACACAGACGATGACTAAGTCAAGACCGAACTTAGCTAATCGCTAACTCACAGACGATCTGCGTGTGATGATGTTGTCGTCAGCTGGTGGGGAAACACATCCTCTCAGCGCTCTCGGAGTCAGAGGCGGGAGTGAGGGAACCCTCTCCGTGCCTGCCGTGACTAAACGTGGACATCTTCCTTCGGCTGCTGAATCACCCGGCGCATGGTAGCTATTTCTGATCGCTGCGTGTTTTCATGACACAGCTCAACACGTGCACTCGAGCTGATCGTGCTGTCAGTTCAGAGGTTTCCGTTTTTTTTTCTCTCTCTCTCTCTCTCTCTCTCTCTCTCTTTAGGCAGCAGTAAGTTTCAACTTGTACAACCAAAGGACAAAGTGTGCAAAAGTTGACTAACTCGTGATTCTAACAGTTAAGAACACTTTCAAAAGCCCAGAGAAGGTCTGATCTATTGCTGACCAGACAGAGGAACCTGGAATAGTTCCATAGAGAACACTCAGAATGGCTTGTTTAGGAATAGGCATATTACAGGCCAGATTACGTCTTTAACCTGCCTCGTCACTCCTATCGATATCTCCCCAATTCATGGAATTCATTCCATACATTCTCACTTTAAGATTTTGAACTCAAAATCGATCAAATTTAGCCGTTTATTTTGTTTGCACATATACCAAACAAAATAAACTGCTTTGAGTTTATTGAGTCCACATCGGGTCTTCTCCTATAACGCCTGATGAGGTCGGGGAATACATGGCGAGGGATCGGAGACCGTTCCTCCATACAGAATCTCTCCAGATCCTTCATATTTCAAGGTCCACCCTGGTGGACTCTCCTCTTCAGGTTTTCTATGGGGTTCAGGTCAGGGGACTGGGATGGACATGGCAGGACCTTGATTTTGTGGTCAGTAAACCATTTCTGTGTTGATTTTGATGTATTATTTTGGGATCATCGTCCTGCTGGAAGATCCAACCACGGCCCGTTTGAATCTTTCTGGCAGAGACAGTCAGGTTTTCATTTAATATCTGTTGATATTTGATAGAGTCCTTGATGCCATGTATAATGAGACAATGTCCAAAACATTAAAGATCCACCACCAGATTTAACAGTGGGCATGAGGTACTTTTCCATAAGGCTCTCTGTGTGCTCCAAAACCACCGCTGGTGTTTATTGCCAATAACCTCTATTTTGGTTTCATCTGACCATAGAAGCCGATCCCATTTGAAGTTCCAGTCGTGTCTGGCACACTGAAGACGCTCGAGTTTGTTTTTGGATGAAACCCTTGAATCCCTTCCAAACAACTCGTGGTGATGTACGTGACTTCGGATTGTAGTTTTGGAGACTTTCTGACCCAAAGACATAACTAACTTCTGCAGTTCTCCAGCTGTGATCCTTGGAGATGTTTTATCCACTAGAACTTTGGAGATCCTTGGAGATGTTTTATCCTCTTCACAGTGCGTTGAGACGATATACACACACGTCCAATTCCAGGTCGATTCATAACATTTCCAGTCGACTGGAACGTCTTAATTTTTGCCCTGATGGTGGAAATGACCATTTTCAACGCTTGTGCTATTTTCTTATAGACACGCCCCATTTTGTGAAGCTCAACAACCTTTTACTGCACATCACAGCTATATTCCTCACTCTCACCCATTGTTATGAATGACTAAGGGAATTTGGCCTGTGTGTTACCTCATATTTATTCCCCAGTGAAACAGGAAGTAACGGCTGAACAATTCCCTGTTCCTAGGTACCCAGGTGTACTAAAATATCAATAATTGCTGCACACCTATATGTAACAAAGATATTTTATTGATTGATCTGTGTCGTGTGAGAGCAGAGTATGTGTGTGATTTATTTATTTTTTTAACAAAAGATTCAACAATAAAAACAAATTTTCAGCCTTCCCTTCTTGCAAAAAGTTCGTTTTGATGAACGCTTCCAACAAATCATAACCACGCATTTACCTGCATTTATTCAAAACACTCAACACCGCTCCACAAAATACAAAACACAGGTACGATTACACGATCCAAACTCAATACCTGCCGCAGAAAAACCTGACACTGATATCGAATGGATTTGTATTTAGATATATCGTGTTATGAGAATGAATAAGTAATGAATAATGAACTCGGTGCTGTGCCGTTATAGGTAAATAATCAATGACGGTGTGGTCTGATGATGGAGTTACCGTTCCCATTCCAAAGTTGATCATTTTCCTGATTATTCACACCACTTCCTGAAGTGCTTTATTCCTCTTATACCACAGCCAACAAGCGCATTTGTTTTTTATTAATTCAAGAATAAAATGCCATACTTTTGAATCCGATTATAGTTACATTCAATGTCAAAGAACATCCATGAAACAAGTATGTTATACCGCTTATGTTACAGCAGCTATAAAGAGTTGTCGCCTCTCTTATGTCTGTCTTGAAGGTAATAAGACATTTGCTGGTCAGTATAATCTCCAAGGCGTGTAATATATAAATTACTAATATATATAAAGCCAAATCAAAAATTAGGATTGCATTTAGATGGAAATATACATGTACATATAAAGGCTTATAGAAAACAGACAGGTGATGCAAGTACCCGCGTGAAACCAGTGAAAGCAACACTCCGGCGTTTTTTTTAATCCAATATCCATCCACCACACCTGTAGTTTCCCTGCACTGAGGAAAAGAACCGAGAACCTATTTACTTCTAATGATCTCATTTACAAAGCAGACATGAGTGATGTACACTGTGTGGTATGCGATCTTCACAGAACCAACTATGACCAGGAATAATTTAATTTAATTTTATACACATTTCTTTAGGAACATTCATCATACATCACTTCTGCTCATCTTAGTCAGTGAAGCAAAATTCAAAAATATGGATCTTCGGCAGCGTGCTCCAAAAACCCACCTGCGATTCAGTGACCAACTGCTAGAACACCATCACTACTTTAAAAAAAAACAAAACACCTCTTCATGTTCAGCACACACCAACCTGTGATACCGTGAAGGTCTGAGTGTGGATCAGGAAGGTCACATGACCAGCCCCGACCCGACCCTCGTTAAATTTCCCCACTCGCTGCTGTAAATGTCGGCCTCTGGTGGAGGATCATGTTTAGAACGGCATGTCGCCGGAGATCTGGCGTGCCACCTGCTCCTCCGTGCTCTCCTCCTTCTCGCTCCCTCGTTCTTTATTCCAGTCTTTCAGTCCCTCAGGGAGCGACGTGTCCTCGTCCAGTCCTCCTGTGCCCTCCACAAATTCCTCGTACGTCGACTTCTCTGCGAACGGCCGCCGGCCCAGGAGCTCCACCATGTCGCTCTTATCCAGCACCTCCTTATCTAGCAGGCGCAGCGCCACCTGGTGGTTCAAACATAGACGATTTATTAGATCCGGTTTACATGCACTCTTTATTCTATTTTCTGAGAAAAAGAAATATGCAATTCATAAGAAAGCGTGCACGTAAACTTTTCTAGTCTGTACGTTTGAACTAAAACAGATGATTGGCAGTCAGAAAATCTCAGTGTTGGATTAGTGTCAGGAATTGGATACTGGAAAAAGAAAAGAAAAGACGCTTGGTACCTTTTCAACGTCGGCCTTCTTCTCGATCAGCAGCTTCTTCGCGCGCTCGTAGGCGCTGTTAATAAGATCCCGCACCTCCGAATCGATCAGACGGGCCGTCGCCTCGCTGTACGGCTTCTCCAGAACCATGTCTCCCTGCCGAGGGAGGTCGAAGGACACCTGACCGACCTTCTCGTTCATCCCAAACTGCACTATCTGTGGAGGGAAGCGCGCATGACACACTATTAACGAGTCTCAGAACAGATCATAAATAGTTCGACTGGAGTCTGCATCACCTGTAAACTGTTTTAGATTAGAAGAAAGAAGGAATGTACACGTACATTTGAAATGGAATAGTAAATATTCTTTAGAAAAATGACAGTGCTGTGAAAAAGTATTCGCCCCCATCTTGATTTCCTCTGTATGTGTGCGTGTATGTACAGTTTTTATACGATAATGTTATTTATTGAAGCAAAAAAAGTTCTCCAATACCAACTGGGTCTGTGTGAAAATGTATTTGCCCCCGTAGTTAATAATTCCCCTAATCTATGAAACTGCATTCACAATGGGGTTCAGCTGGACTAGACGCAACCAGGCCTGATTAGTGCAAACCCTGCTGGATAACTCTTTTTAAAAAAGGAAATAAATTAAGATTGTATTGGGTGTTTACTCAGGTTGCCTTTCTTTTATGTTGTATTTCGCTTGAAGATCTAAAACTATTTAGTACAGGATATACATAAAAACAGAATAAATCAGTGTAGGGGCAAATACTTTTTCACAGCCCTGTGTATAATATCAGTGACCAGTTTTTGGCGATTATTACCCTGCATATTTATAAGTATTCATAAACGTGCATTTTGTTAGGGTATAAAGACTTATCTGGATCCATTTTGGGTTGTTTCATGTACAATAGGAAAATATATACTATATTGACATGATAGAATAAAAGTCAAGAATGTCCTCAGATGTAATAGTTATAGATAAAAATAGATATATTTTACAATGTTCTGACCACCATAAAACCAGATTTCTATCTAGAAACACGTAAATAAACAATTGCGTAGTAAACATATATGGCGACTTGGCATTTCCACGATAAAGAAACGTCATCGAATGAAAGCGGCAGCGAGGTTAAATACTTTACTATGAATTTAGTCTTATCGTGTTACGTGTCCCACCTGTGCGTACTGCGCTCTGCGTCACCTTCCTCAGGTCGTCCTGCGCTCCGGTGGTGATGCGACCGAAGAAGATCTCCTCGGCGATACGGCCGCCGAGCGTCATGCACATCCGGTCCATCAGCTGCTCCTTGGTATAGAGGTACTGCTCTTTTGGGAGGTACTGCGCATAGCCCAGACCTTTACCGCGTGGGATGATGGACACCTGAAAAGATGGCGTAACGACATCATCAAGATAAAACGTGCGTTCACATAAACACACGATTAACACAACATTGGAATCGATCGTTAGTACCTTTAACAGGGGGTCTGCGTGCTCTAGGTACCACCCGGCTACGGCATGTCCTGCCTCATGGTATGCTACGGTCTTTTTCTCCTCAGGCTGCAGCACCTGCGTCTTCTTCTCTAAGCCTACACACACACACACAGCATCTGAAGACTCAGTATGCCGATTTTATTACTAGTGTACTATTACGTTACATTACATGACAGTGGAATGGAGCGGTATGCAGTGCTTGGTTACGTTTACACACTCACCTCCGATCACACGCTCGATAGCCTGCTCAAAATGCTTCTGCGTGATGGAGTCAGAGAGGTGGCGAGCCGCGATCAACGCTGCCTCGTTACACACGTTGGCGATGTCGGCGCCTACCAACAAACCACAGCAAAACAGTACCAGGATCGAATTCAGTGTCCTTGAATGAAACTTTTCATGCATTGGTCGTAAAATAGTATTTACACCTCCACAGTTTTTAATTACTCGAGTATTAAAAAAAATGTATGCTTACCTGAAAAGCCAGGTGTAAGGGCAGCCATCTTCCTAGCTAGATTCTCCTTGTCCAAATCTTCACGCAGCTTCAGGGGTCTCAGGTGAACTTTGAATATTGATGCTCTGCCTTTGATATCAGGATGACCTGCACACAGTGGAACACAAGATGACAAAAAATATCATATCGCGATCTCTTTTAGGCATTTCTCCAATACACAATAGGTTTGCTCACAAACTTCCAGCAACACAAAAGTGTTGCATTAATAAACCTGTTTTAAAATAATAATAAATTGGCTTATGTTTAAATAAAAAAAAAATTAACACCGCAAAGTGTGTTGCTTTTTAGCTGAATAAAAATGTATTGTGACAATTTTTCACAATATTGACATCGTATCATGACATTGCACGCCCCTAGTGGTAATTATGGGAATTACAGGAATTATTGAAATTCCTGTGAAATGAACGAAAGATTATTATTACCGTTATTAGAAACGGTCATTATTATAATTATTGAATGTCGCTGTAAAAACAAAACCTAGACTACACTAAGGATTTCGGATGGAAATGTTTATTGCAAGGTACACGCATTGTGGGTTTAAAGGATTTATTTCATTGGAGGAAAATTTTATTTCGCATTCGGTGCGAACGAAGTTAATGTTCGTAGCTCTACGGAATCTAAATCTGCCTGTATAACTTGAGGAACTTAAAGCCAGTGTGTATATCTTGCATCAATGGATGACCTCACCTTGATACTGCAGATCTGTATCTGCTGCTGTGATCATAAAGACCATCTCATGCTCATCTCAGGACATCGTTTCAACACATTTTGTACTGTTTGTCTATCTGAGGGAGGTTTTTTTTTTTTAATTTTATCTGACGGAGCTGAAAATCTACACCCAGATTTCTATAAAGCTGCTCTGTTACAAGTGCAATGCAAATCTAAAAATATTTTTTTTTAATAAAACTGAATTATATACCGATGTATATCTGCCTGTCGAAGCGTCCAGGTCTCAGCAGCGCTGGGTCCAGGATGTCCGGTCTATTCGTACCAGCCAGAACCACTACGTTGGTGGCAGTGTTAAATCCTAAAGCGAGAGACCCAAGAGGAAAAAAATAAATAAAAGATTTAAGCATGGTGTTCAGAGATGACCTGGATCTTAAATGCTAGGTTAATTATCCGGAGTGCTAATGTTAACGTTAATAATAATAAGCATCAGAAACCCACCGTCCATTTCCACTAGTAGCTGGTTGAGCGTGTTCTCCTGCTCACTCTGCCCTCCGAAACTGCCCCTGCCTCGTTTCCTCCCCACCGCGTCGATTTCATCTATGAAGAGGATGCAGGGGGCGTTCTTGCGCGCCAAAACGAAAAGGTCTCGAACCTGAAACACGATAAAGACGAAAACCAAAAAGGAGCTGAAAGATTTTTACAACACAAGGAAGATGGCATCTTATGAGACACAGGACCAATAGAAGACGGGACCAATATAAAACGTACATAGTGTAGAGATTTGGCCCATCTGCTGGCGTGACACAGAGCACCTGTCGTGTTTATATATAGGCATAATTATCCTCAGGGATGTCAAATTGCATGTGGCAGACATCTTGTTTTCTTTTACTCTCAGAATGATCCTGGCAGTCATAGCAGGAGGCAAACTGATTTACCTAACAACATTAAGAGTCAGTGTGAGGTCACTTACCCTGGCTGGACCGACGCCCACAAACATCTCTAGGAATTCGGAGCCATTAACGGTGATGAAGGGGACGTTCGCTTCGCCTGCAGTCGCCTTTGCTAACAGGGTCTTCCCAGTACCGGGAGGTCCGGTCAGAATGGCACCCTGAAAACAAACCAAAAATAACTTTTAGGCAAATAATAAATAAAAAGAATACATTAACATGCTAACAAAGACTGAAAAAATAGAACATATGAATTACTATCACTGGTCACTTAATAGAACCGGACATTGCTATTATATGTCCAAAACAAATCACTCATACAGAACCAAAATACACTTTATTTACACAATGAGACTAGAACATCATAATTTCATGTATGGAACACACTTCAACCCAAACAAGTCAAGTTGGTACCTTAGGGATCTTGGCCCCTAGGTCCTGGTACTGCTTGGGGTTCTTCAGGAAGTTAACAAACTCCATGATCTCCAGCTTGGCCTCCTCGCACCCGGCCACGTCCTTGAACTTGACGTCGATCTCGTCACGCAGCACTTTGGCCGTGGTCTCGCTGACGCTGAACAGGCCACCCATGCCCCTGCCAGGCCGCCCGGCGCCCGCAGGTCCTCGCCGCAGCATGAAGAGCAGGAAGCCGATGATGAGTGCGGTGGGCAGCATGCTGAGGAGGAAAGAGCTGTGGAGAAAAATAAATAAACGAACCTGAATTGACCGATTCATTGTTCTAACGAATTACCATCCCCACAGCGCTGCTGAATTCTCCATTCTGATTGGTCAGGGTGTGTAGATTCACTTTATACAAACAGCAGCTCGGACAATATTTCCATCATTGTCAAATCTCAGGAAAAGAACACCTCGATTTTATTCCTGACATAATTAACCACCATTATACGAAGTTACGCTGCAGTATTAAAGTCACATTAAAGTTACCCGTCACTCTCAGTGGAGTAAACCACAGGCAGTCTGTTCTCCATTTCGATACCCAGCTCCATCTGAGCCGTCTCCAGATTCCGCTCAAACGTGTCCACGCTGCCGATGTTAAACCACACGTATTTCTAAAACAAACAAGATCAATCAATTTTTTTTTAAAGAAAGAAAGAAAAAAAAAATTCATTTGGAGTTTCATTCTCCGACACCTTGCACCTAGTTTAAGACCCAGTAAGAACCAGTTCAGATAATGCAGATTAAATAGTGCCGGTAAAATCGGCTTCATTTACAATACTCCTGTAAACATTATTGGACAAAAAAGTTACTATAGCTTTATGATTTGCAATGCAGAATGATTACAGATAGCGAGCGTTATAGAATATGAAACGGTACACCCAAAGATCACAGATCATCATCATAGCTGCTCAGCAGTGGCGATAGATGAGATTTTTTTTATCATGTCACGACACGTTTTCACGATATACAATTGCAGATCACGATATATACATACGTTTAATGACACCGTTTAATACCGAGAAGGAAGGAATTGTAAAAACGTTAACCTTATACAACTTTAGAGACTCAGTACGAAATTTCAACATAAAATTATTATATAAAACTAACTGACGCAGAGATAAATGATTATATATACAAAATAAATGTCGACCGATTGATCGAATGGTTAACTGCAGAGTAACTGATTGCAGGAAAAAAACCATAGCGTCCGTTGCGGAGCGGCTGAGGAGAAGGTCCGCCGTCATTATACAGTACGAGAGCGACCTCTAGAGGTGAAATAAAAATCACTATCGCTGACCAATTTTGTTGTGTTATTTGAAGTGTTTTTTCATTCATTTTTGGATGTCTCTACTTTTATTTGTTATTTGCAGTGCTACTTTATGGTTCAGTTTGGATATATATCTTTTATTTAGTTTAATATTTATTAATAGTTAATATATACACTACTGGTCAAACGTTAAGACACATTATTTAAATTTTTGTCCCCACATTTTAGAATAATAATAATAAAAAGTCATCAAAACTCTGGAATAACACAAATACAACTATGAGAATTATGTTGTGATAAAAAAAAATCTAAATAATTTAGTATTTTAGCATCTTCAAAGTCGACAGCTTTTTGCGTAGAATTTCCAGAAATGTATTCTTGGCGTTTTCTCACCTGATTTCTTGAGGAATTTCCCTTAGATGCTTTTTAAACAGTATTAAAGGAGTTATAGAGTTAAGAACACTTATTGGCTGAGTCTCTGAACATTTCTCTCCGAGTTGTAGGTTTGAAAAAAAAAAAGAAAGATTATTTTGTAAATAAAATGTTACTTTTCTAATGAAAGAAACGAATACGTCGGCACGATTATATTTCTTATATATTATATATTTCTTATATTATATTCCGATTTCAAACATTTAATCACACACCTTCAGATCAAAAGGTTTTTAAGATCATGAGAAACATTTCAGTCGAGCGTCCACAAACTTTTGACCGGTGGTGTGTATATATAAATATATATATATATATATATATATATATATATATATATATATAATATATATATATATAAATATATATATAAATATATATATATATATATATATATATATATATATATATATATATATATATATTTTTTTTTAAAGTTCAGCACATTTTCACGGTACAGTCAGTACTGTTGCTTTTTGTAGTAAATTTAATCAATATTTTACTTTGAGTGTTATGTTTTCATTCATTATAAATATTTTAAACTATCGGTTTATTTAATCCACACATACTGATTTAGTTTTCGGTTAAATCCACGATCGGTTGAGCTCTACTCTCGAAATTACATATTAAACACTATGTTTTTTGTTTTGTTTTTTAAAAAACAGGCAGCATCTTATTTTTTAAAAAAATGTGTGTTTTTAAACTTAATGTTGCTTTTTTTTTCTTCACCAAATAAAAACTCACCCCATCGGTTTCCATTTTTCCCTGAGAGAATACAACTTTCACAAAGCGCTTGTTCACAACCTCCAACCTGTCCACCTGCAGGAGCACAAATCAGAAAAGCCGATAACACACCTGCATCCATCACGTGGAAGATTGGATAGAAACGCTGGAGACACTCACGACTCCTTTAGCCAGGTAGCTATTGACAAAGTCCTTCCAGGTGACTTCTTTTCCTGCATCCCGGAAGAGGTAATAAGTGACCGCTGCCCAAAAAGTCGCTGAAACCATTAAGTACATGCGGAAGTCCTTGTCGTCCCACGGAATTTCGCCCTACAACAGAACAGGACGATAATTAATATGGCAACAATTGTAAAAATGAAGCTACATCTCGATAAGATTCATGGTGGATGGTGTGATGAATTCATAAAAAGTCATGGTGTTTTAGAACAGCAGCTCTGACAATAATGCTCATGTTTATAGAACACGACCGGTTTAATAAACATAATAAAATGTGTAATCGTTGACGTGGTAAGGTTTTCTGAGAAGTTGTGAAGCTGTTCATTTAACATTTCTGGAAGGAGTCTCCAGCGTCAGCGCTAAAGCGGTAAAACTTGAAGTTTTCCGACATCTTCAGGACAGATGGGTTTATGCTTTACAGTTTCTCAGGCAGTCTACAGGATTTCACAGAGGGGTTGTTGTTTTTTTCTGCGATCGAATAAATTGCTAAATCCTGCCGAGGCTGCTCGGAAACATGACAAGTCTTATTAGAAGAAGGAGAAGAAAGAGCGAGAGGCTGGTGAGGGAACAGCTTCGTATAGCTGCTTTAAGAAAAAATGTTGTCATACTGCTGAGGTGTAAGAGGAATAAAGCACTATAACAGTATATAGCAGTATGCCCTGCCCCCAACCCCCCAAGGCCCCCCCAAAAAAGCTTTTTATTCCTTACCTAACACAACACGCTCACACTTTTCTTTCTGCCATACTGGTATATTACCACAACTTTAGAACTGATCTACACTAATAGACTTTCATCACACCTTTTGGATACGGTTGAACCAGTTGTTCTCATCCTTCTTTCCTCCCTTTTTGCTGCCGCCCCCCCCAGAAGCTCCGCCTCCTCCTCCTCCACCATCAGACTTCCCAGAGTTCTTCTGTCCGTTGTTCGGCTTGGCCTCTGGATTTAATCAGAGATACAAAATATGCGAATAAACCTCACGTACAGTTTCACACCCAGGATAAATAAATATAGTGACGATCATGCTGCAATTTTTTTTTTTTATTTTTTTTAAAGAAGAAAAGGACACGTCACCTTGAGCCTCCGAGTTGTGTGGTTTGGGCTCCCCGTTCTTCGGGAAGTATTTTTCAAATCCTTGTAGAAAAGATGATATGAGGGGAAAGGAAAAAAAACAAACCCAAAACACATGACTAACATTTAGATTCATTCAGCTGGTAGACAATTTATTCCTAAAATGAAAAAAAAGAACCTAAACACGCAAGTATAAGGGATAAGATTTCAGGCTGAGGTTCATCCAGTCAGCATTAATCACTGAACTACCTCGGTCCCTAATAATAACAACAACTACATTTTTTAAATTTTATTTTAATGCACATAACACACCTTTCGGGGGCTTTGAGCATAACCGTCTGTACGTGTCCAACACCTGAGAAAGCAACACTCGTTTCTGAAGGGCGTCAGTCTGGATAGATACCTGGAGATTGGGGGGAGGATAAATGTTTTGTGTGTAAATGTTTTGTGTAAGCCAAATGTTCCAAGGAATTTATAAAAGTAAAAATCAAATGCTCTCAAGAACACATGTCCCGCAAGCCAGTAACATCCAATACAGGTCACTTAATAATAATTATAATAATAATAATATTATAAACTAGCCTATGCAGTAGGTTGTAAATATTTCTGATTGTCTGAATGAGGTATCTATATATAAAATATATTTTTAAAAATCGTCTTTAACCAACACTTTCTGAGCAACAATAACACACTAACTAATAATCCACAATATAACTGAGATTAAACAGGAGCAATGGATCAACTGTGCATTAACAGGACAGTTTTTCGCACCCGCATTCTCACTAACCCCGCCTCCTGTGCACTAATTGGCTCGTCTTCCGCTCTGACAGAAAGAGTGAGACAAACCAACCAATTAGAAAGCTTGAAAGTCTACCTTAGTGGCCAATCCTCGCTCAGCAGGAAGTATTTCTCGGAATATAGGTAGGGTAAAAAAATTTTTAAACCTAACACTCGAGCATTGCTAGCTAACAGGTCAGCTTCACTACACAACACACTGAGCTAGCAACCTGCTAACACTTCTTTACCCAAAGCAGCAATGTCATGTAGACTAAACGTTCTGTATGGCATAAACAACAAGGCAAGGATGAAATCCTGGTATCTATTTTCGTACTCAAGACACAAAACAAATCCGTTAGCTAAATGATATACATGCTAATTTAATTGTCATGTGTAACGCTTAATACTTGCTAGTAATTGCAAGTCTGAGGCTGAACTCCAAACGACTCATATACCCTCTATAAACACACTACATTGGTTATGGACGTAATAGCAGTTTAGGCAAACTATCTAGGGCACTAGATATTGACCAGGGAGACATTTGAGACCCGTCCCACGTCACTGCTTGCACCTTACCAGTCGCGCCGCCTTTGGTGATCTGAAATTAGGTAAAAGAACGCTGTAAAGGTTCCTGCAACCTCTGGAGAGGTGGAGATATCTGTGCGCCATGTCCGCGCTGAGCGCACGGGGCTAAATCAACAACCAACGGATTTTTAGATACACTGAACAACTTCTTTAGCCATCCTACAACACATTCAGTTTACTTCCGGTGCACGTTCAATAAGTTCAACACTAGGCGGCGCATTGGGGTTTCATTCTCCAATAAGGTGCCTTCAACGGCACCTCGAATTGTTCCGTTTTTCTTCTTGGAACATCTTGGCACTTAAGTTTCCTAACATTTCTGTAAAACTGTACATAAAACACAAAATACTGAGAGTGTCTATAGGATAACTGATTGCACTGACAAAAATGCGTTGTATTTACATATATTTATTTACAATAAATAAATAAATAGTACGTTTCTTCCACCATGCTATATTCAAGTGCTATCCGAATTGAGGTGCATACGAGTTTCCAACCTAACTATTGCACACGGACGTCCATTCAGTTTATACCTACTTATAATAGGGTTCTTGCACGGGTCTGGAACAAAATATGGAAACGATCTGAAAGCTACTCATTTTCATACCTTCTGGGGAAATCATTATGAAAATGAATTAAATAAATGAAACTTGTCACAAAACGTTTGGTCATTCATTCAATCATTCATTCTTCAGTAAGTGTCATTATGTAAGTGTCATTATTATAGGTCATTATGAATCCTGAACCTATCCACTGGGTGTGAGGCAGGAATACACCCTGAATGGGACGCCAGTCCATCGCAGTGCACTATGCACACATTTGTTTACACTCTTTTACGCCTAGAGGGAATTTACAGTAGTCGATCCAATCACCAGTTTGTTTTTGGGAGGTGGGAGGAAACCGGAGAACCCTACACAAACATGAGCGGAACATGCTCAACTCCTCACATTTCAAAATAAGTAAATAAATGATGAGTTGATTCAGCCTGACAAGGCAACTTGCTTTCCACGTCACATCAAATCCTATGTGTTGTAAGAACAGCTACAGTGTTGAAATAACAGTTCGGTGAAGAAAGAGTACTTGAGGTTTTGAAATAACACGTGCAATATGAAATCAAAGATTTCCAACTGGGCTTATAAACTTACACAGCTTGGACATTCAAGTTGTGTGGCTTAGCTATTTTTTTTTTTTTTGTTATCATTTCTACATATTTCTCAACATTACTTGTACTAGTAAGAAATTAATAATATTATTAATATTGCACATTTAAATTGAACTATAAAACAAAATGATGTGGTGTGGTATAAGAAGAATAAAAAACTTCAGGACATGCTGTTCCCATCAACCAATCACTAGCTATGTTTCCATCTATATATTTTTATGCAAATTTCTGGATCTTTTTGTCTATATTCTCGAATAGAAGTTATAGTATTTCGTAAATGCGTAAAAAGGTTGGTTTGTGGTGCCGTGACCCAAGACAACGACTTTCTTTAAAGTCGCCGTGAAATTAAAATGGAAGTTTTGTGGCTTTTAGTACGAATATGTCAGCCTTAAGGTTATCTCTAAGCTAGTGCGCTCCAAAACAGTGACAAAATTTGAATTTAAAAGAAACACACGTTGAAAAATTTACAGAGTCTCTCTCTCTATAACCGATACGGATCAACCGTTTTGATGACATCATTCTGCACTAGAGCTTCTCTGTCTAATCAAACGTCTCTCTCTCTGAAGTGTCCAGTCTCCAACGTTATAAAAATCCACGGTACTAAGTGGTAAGTGAGCTGCAAGTTAAATGATATTGGCTATTTAAAAAGGGGGGTGGAGCTACTTTATATGTCCCGCCCTGACTTCCTGTCTCAGTGGAAATTACATCAACACATGGACTTTAAATAGATGATAATATATTATAATTTTTCTTAAAATCTCTAAAAACCCTATTGAATTGTATTTTATTCCCTTTCTATTCTAAGCGTCGAGAGAAAATCTGCCTCCTTCGTATAACCTAATCATCCTGAATTTCCCCTTGGGGATCAATAAAGTATCTATCTATCTATCTATCTATCTATCTATCTATCTATCTATCTATCTATCTATCTATCTATCTATCTATCTATCTATCTATCTATTCATTCGATATGCAAATGACTATGACGCAAGCGATGAATATGCTAATTAGCCCACGACGTCATCTGCGCGCGCGGTTTACCTCTGCAGGTGTGCTCATTAATTACACCTGGACCACCCTTGCAAATACAAAACCGGTGACACCGGAGGGCGGCGCGAGTTTTCATCATATTTACGTTTAAACACACCTCTGTGTACAAGGTCGAGCTTTGTAGAACTTGTGAACTTTTCAGAGCACAAAGTTAAGTAACTTTGGTCTCCTGTTTCTGTTTTTAATCGTATCAAAACAATCAATTCTGCTGCGTTTCCTGAGGAGAGAAAAGGGACCACGCTCTGACGTCACCGGTGACGCGTTCATCAGCCTCGTGTTTGTTTGTTTGTTTGTTTGTTTGTCTGTCCTTGTTTCCTTTTTCTTCCACAAGTATTTCTGACAGCATGGGATCCAACGGGACAGAAACACGACAAGGTAAACTTTTTTTTCTATTCTAAGTTCTATTAAAAGAAAAAATTAAGAATTAAACCGGTTTTCTGTCCAAGCATCATCATCATCATCATCGTTATTATTATTATTTGTATTCACTTCATTAAGACAGGTGCAGCTTCCACACTCTGAGACAAAAGGGCGTGTGTTTCATATATAAGTTTTATTTCATTTATAAGCTGAAGCCGTTTATTTAATACCTTTTTATTTATTTATTATTTAATTTGGCTGCTTGTTTGTAACTTATGAAATATGAACTGCTCCAGAGACTTGCACAGACTTCATCTGTAACATACTATATGATATACTATCACTATTGGCATGCAGGCTCTCTGTAACCATGGCAACCATTTACTGTATGACTTCATCGCTTTTCGACGGTCTGTCAGACGAAATGAGTAGACTCGCAGTAGATAGAGCGAATCACTTTAATATAAAGACTTCTAAACACCAGAGGAATAGTTCTAACATGTTTAACGAAGCAGATTAATTGTAAGAACTTTTTAGTTGCCGATCTAACGACTGTTCGGTGGTGTTTAGGACGCAGGGCGAACTGAAGGCTCGGCGTGTGCCTTGGTTTTATAGCTTTATTCATGTCTTTGTACGTAAAATCTCAACGAGTACACAAAACCCTCCTTTATCCGATTTATACTGCACTGATTTTAGATTTGTGGATTGGTCGTGAATGTGGGTGGGACCCCTTGAAGAAGATTCTCAATTCAGCGATCTGATTGGCTGCGTATTGTGACATCAGATACCCACGGTTGCCTAGTGTTGCTGTGATTGATTGATTGATGGTTAGAGAGTGTGTGCCACCTATACCATCCTGGGAGCACGGCAGTTGTGCTCACTTGGCCTGGCCACGGATGGCTGTGGCATTGTCAGGACATCTCTGCAAACCTTTCCACAAGTTTCTGGTCCTCCATCTCGCCAGAACATGGCCTCACGCGTTCATCACACCTGGGTGACGCCACGTTTGTGCCACAGATAATTACTACTGTCGATAACGGAGCAGAGACCGCACCTGGTAACGTTAAGCTCTTGTTCTGGATGGGAACAGGTGCTCAGTGTGTAATAATAAGCACTTTTGGAAGAGTGTTTGTTCATAAACACGTGTGTGTGTGTCAGCGGTTAATAGAATTAGTCATGTGTTACAGGAAAGATGAATATACAGCAGGGCTGAATTAACCAGTATGATGTTGAACTGGTTTTATTGTACATATTAAATGTTTGCGCGAGCCACATCGCCACTGCTCACCTAAGGCTATTGCTAATTTGACCTTGTGGTCTTTCTTAAAGGTCTCTTCTTTCTTAAACTTGTTAAATGTTTTACTCGTCACTGTGTGCACAGCGAGGGCAGTGGTAAGGTTCTGTGTTCAGGAAGAATCTTAAATGACCAAGACGCATGATGATGATGATGATTATGATTATTTTTTTATTATTATTATTATATGGCGCTAATGGTACTCGGAGGTGGAACAGGCAGTACTGTTCCTTGCCGATTGATTACACACAACGTACACCACCACATGCACACCATCTTAAAAAAATAAATAAATTTAATAGTCGATCAAATAAAAATTTCCCTCAACGCTCCACAAATATTTTGCTAAAAACAAATATGGACTCAGTGACACGCCCACATTCCCATCTGTGGCCCTCAAGACACACCCACTCATATGAAAAGGATCTATAGAGCATCTATAGAATAGACATGTCCACATATCCATATCTGGACTTGGACACACCTTGGGTTACTTCTTGCTGCTAGGTTTGTGTACACTCGTTGTCCTGATTTTATTTTCCTATCAGATCTCCAAGAACACGTGTTGCTCACTTTTGAGGAATACTCTGAACAGCCATGTTCCTTGCTTAAGCCAGGTTAATTACCAAATTACAGACTGGAATGTACGGTGTGCTAACTGGACTATTGACTCCATGCCGGTGGATTTGTGTCGTCGCAATACAAAGAGACCAATCCTACTGAAGTGTGTGAAGTTATGACATGCGTCTTGCTGCATGAAGTAGCAACATGTAACGGCAATATGCGCGTTTATATGGATTTTGTCCGTCTGTCAACGAATGCGTCAGACCTAAGGAATGTAGGGTGTCCTAATTGCTTACGCAACACCGTGTCTTTCCTTGACTTGACCTTAACTTCAACTTCCTGGCTTGTGTTGGTAAGTGTGAGTGGATAATCTGGCCTGTTGAGCAATTTAAAAACTCCTTCATGTCCCTAAAGCCATTTAGTGATGACCAAATGGGGGGGGTGTTTACAAAAGGTAAATTTTTTTTGAAGGTCTAAATAAAAATTCATGGAATAAAAGGTAAGTTTCCTGGAAATGTACATTTACCTAATTACAAATGTTCAATTTCAATAATGCTCCTTTTAAGAATAGTAACAATGTACAATTACTCAAGTATTCTCCAGCCTGGTGGAGACGCATGCCTCATCACGGTGCAGTGTTTACAATGATAGGGGCGAATTCTGGTACTGATGTGTTTTGTTTTGTTTTTTTTGTTGTTGTTTTTAACGTTACCTCACCAGTGATGAAGTGCGTATAATCTCCCTCGTCTTTTGCAAAACCGTGACCTCAAACCACACGTTGCTTAATAACCATCAGGAATGTGCGGTATCCTAATTGCATGCTGGACCGATAAAAGCATCGCAGTGAAGTAAACATCCGTTCCCTTTTTCAGTGGGTGGACCGTCTGCATCTGGGGCTTTTTGTTTTTAAAGTAAAGCCTCTGACTTTTATTTCCCTTTGTACAGTATTCTGGTTACACTGCACCATTTCAGAGTTTGGGTACACATTGTTTAAATATTCATTCCATTCTTTGCATAGTGCTTTTTTTTTTTTTTTTTTTGGTCAAAAAGCAGCTTTAACTAGGAACAAGAATCATCGGCTCGTTGGATACAAGAGGCAGGTTAAAAATTAGCCTGTTATACTAATAAATGTGTGAACGAAAGCAACAAAAAAAAGTAATCTACTAATCAATTTGTTGATGTTAATATTCTCTCTGTTAGGGAATGAATCAGGTAGTGTGTTAATGGGTGACAAGAAGAATTTAATTTATAACTTATTATGGAAATACTGGCGTTCGAAAACGAGAAGAAATAAACGTATTCAAGTTTGGGGGGGGGATTGTTTTTTTTATTTTAAAGAATGTTCATCTGTAAACTGTTAGAAAGGTGAAGTTCACACCTGTATCTCAGCTTTGTGCGTGGTCTTTGTACAGCTGACGAGTTTCGTCTGATGTCCTACTGCAGTGTCTACGATACAAACTAACAATATACAGCACGCACAGAGAGGATCTACAATATACATAAGAGACACATTATAACAGCACAATACCGTGTACATAAAGTGCACAGACTTGTTTACAGACAAGATACAAAATCACGTATAGAAAATTTAGGCAACGTGCAATATACAAGATGACGGACAGTATACCGGACTATATATAAAATGAGACGATATGTAATGTACAAGACCATATACAAAAACAATATACAAATTGATGTGCAAGATAATGTATAAACTATGAAACGGTATACAAGATGTACTATAAAATGAGATGATGTACAAGTCAATATATTACAATATAATCTACAAACCTATATACATGATGTGTAAAATGAGACATTAAAGTCGTACTATATCGTCTCATTTTAAAATGTGAGATGATGTACAGGATGTATAAAATTAGACCAAGTAAAAAGACGAGATTAATTGACAATATACAGCATGATGTCAAATAGGCAAGATGTATTCGGCTATATATAAAATTAAACGATGCACAATTTTTTTTATTTTATTATTCATATATATATACTACTGTGTAGGTTCGAATCTAATATAGTACAAAATATGAAACACCTGAATTTAATATTTTATGTGCGATGTTGCCATTTTGAATGAATAACGAATGAATGGCAGGAAGAAGTGTGAGAACTGCAACTGTATGAATATAGCATATTCATACTATATAGTATAACATATTAATCCCTCTCTCAGTGGATAAATAATCTCAACAGGGTGGATTCCTGTGTGTGTGATTTTACACAGTATGACCAATAGATGACGCTGTTGTGCTTAATGTAAGCTCTCGTATCAGTCCTAAAATTGGTAGCTCTTCATCACTTGGGAAGATTAATATTTTGGGTATTACTAGAACATGTTACAGCTATTACCACTAATAATAATACTAGCTAATACTACTGTTTGTTTATTTATTTATTTTTTAATTCCACATTTTTCATCTCGCCTACTATGCAGTTAGATTTATGAATCTTTTTAACGTATATTTGCCATTTCGGTTATTTTGTATGTATAAAATGATGCTTTATTGCTGTGTATAACACATTGGCCCGTTGATTTACAGACGGGGTTGTGAGACTAATAAAGGCTCATTATGGTGTCTCAGTTTTACGGTTGGATACATGCGGCATGTATGTGATCAGACGGTTTATCTCACTCTTGACTTAAAATAGGCTTAAAATAAGATTTGAATATACAGATTCAAATTGATTTGTCTTTTTTTTTTTTTTTTTTAAGCTGATCGAGTTCCTTCCTGCAGTGGTTCTCATCCCTTTTGTCTCCAGCTGCGACTCCCCAAAAATGTCCCGCGCTAACCCACGTTACAGCAACATCGGAATCTCTGTGCAAGAACGCGACTGCTCTCAAAACACTTTATCTGTGTTTCAGTCCACGACTGCTATAAGCACGTGATCTCTGTTGTCAATAGCACGTCCGTAACGTCATCGTGCACGACGACGATCGAAAAACACAAAAGAACAAACACTGCATTGCTGAGCAGAATTTAAAAAAACCTAGCAACGTTCTATTTTTGGCTCTCGCAGCCATTCTCTTGTTCGCTGGCATAACAACAGTGTAATAAATACTTATGGCGGGCCTCATTTAGAAATCTTTTAGTAAGGTCGTTTGTAAGTTGGTTCTGCGTACGCCAAATCGATTTACAAATGTTTCAGAAACGCTGATTTTTTTTTTTTTTTTTTTCCTCGATCGAGTGCAAAGCACGTTCCTGACGGCTCATTTGCATGTGGTGACGCCCACAAAACGTAAAAGGTGAAGTGTAGAGGCCGCTGGGAGAACGGAATGAACAGTGGGCGTAAAGGCTGAAAAACAGAAGTGGAAGTTATTTTCACTCACTTCCCTGCCAATATAAGTATTTAACATTATTATTATTATTATTATTATTATTATTATTATTATAAGGCATTTGTTTGCAGTTTACAACCGGCCTGTCCTCTGTTTATATGCCACCATTTCTTTTGACATAATTGAACGAGTAGTTTTTTTTTTTGGTCTCTAATATTTGGGTTTGTGTTCACTCGCTTTCTTTGTTTTGAATATTATTTAGCTGGTTTTCATACCGGGCAACGTTTGCTGCTGTTCGAATCCGGTGCGAGTGTTCCCAACACCCCTGTGGCGTTGATCTGGTTTCAGACTCCCTATATTCTACTGAACCCTGGTGCATTCGCGTTCATCTCATGTCCTCACAAACATGTACGGAGAACACAATGTGGCTCACCATATTTGAATTCATTTATTATTATTATGATGATGATGATGATGCTATTATGAACAGCAGTGGACCTCCCTTTGTGTTCCACAACCTTCCCCTGCCACTCACGGTACACTCGTGTTGTGGAAACTAACCATGTAATCGGCTAAAACACACATGCAGGTTACTTCCTGAACAAGTGCAGACCCAAGTACGAGTTGCGTTCACACAGGAAACGGTGCAAGTTCCAGCGCAATGGGGGGCAGCGGTGGCTTTGCAGTTAAGGCTCTGGGTTACTGATCGGAAGGTCGGGAGGGTTCAAGCCCCAGCACTTCCAAGCTGCCACTGTTGGGCCCTTGAACAATTCCCTTAACCCTCTCTGCTGACCCTGCGCTCTGACCCCAACTTCCTAACATGCTTGGTTATGCGAAGAAAAGAATTTCACCATGCTGTAATGTATACGTGCTCAATAAAGATTCATTCAACCGAACTCGGGTCACGTCATTACCTTCTAGTCTCGAGTTTGGTACCAGGTTACCACATTCTCATGCAAACCTGTTTCTGTGCTCTGTTTCGGACTAAACTGCCAGGTTGAAAGCCCCCTTAATATCAACAATCTAAGACAGGGGTGTCCAATCGTATCCGGAAAAGGGCCGGTGTGGGTGCAGGTTTTCATTCCAACCAAGCAGGAGCCACACCTGATTCCACCTGTTTAATCAGCTGCCCTTGGCTGTCAGTAGACTCAGGTGTGGCTTCTGCTCGGTTGGAATGAAAACCTGCACACACCAAGTTTCTCGATGCTCCTCTCAGTCCCTGACCGAGTAAACTAGCACGAGGATGCGACTCCAAAGCTTCTTCTATACATCGCTCCGGATAAGGGTGCTTTTGCAAAATGCTGGAAAAGAAATACAAAAATAAGCAAATATTCTAGATAGAAAAGTGCAGTGATCCGTGCACATTCGATGATCCGACATCGATCGGATTAAGGGTTAAGTGAGTTCAGGTGTAAATGTACCCGCGCTCAGGAGCACGAGAAGGACACAAGGTATTGAGAGAGGAAAAAACATCTTTGGTATACGATACCCAGGTCTAACCGCGATATTTTCACACTAGGTTATCATATCGGGTCGTTTTCGAATCGTGACACACGAGTGCAAGGAGTGTGTACACTAGGCGTTTGGCTAATTATAAACCGTGCAAGTCATTAATGTATTACAGGGTGCTCCTAGAAATGGACAAAAACATTTAAGTAATATGTAAAACTAGTATATTCGTGCAGGCTGCAATGCAGAATTGGGTCTATGGGTCTATTGTATTTTCCGGAAACGTGGCGCGCGCATCTCTTTCTTCCTTGACGCGGAGTCTCTCTCTCTCTCTCTCTCTCTCTCTCTCTCTCTCTCCCCCTCTCTCACCCCCTTCATAAGTGCACTAGAAAGGGGGCAAGACAACCCCTCGAACATCGCACCAAGTGCACTAGGTGTGCAGCAGGTGGCTGTTTTGTGATCGAGGCTTTTAACCGACTCGCTCCTTCCAGGTCGCGTTGCGCGTGTAATTCTAGACGCGAACTTTGCATGGTCCACGCCCAGGGTGAGCTATGAGCTCGACACTTCCCCTGGTTGTGTCTCATTCAAGTGGGGATCCTGTCAGGGAAAAGGGCCGCCATGCAGTGCGTACGGAAGCCGCCGAAAAGGAGCAAGTCGGAGGAATTACTTCATCAAGAGCTAAGTGAGCGAGCCACCAGCGTCAACCTGGATCTCCTGGGTAGGACCTCCTGCTCCTTCATTCACTCTCCCGACCTGGGACGCGGGTGTTCTCTAAATGTTTCGGGGTTGTCATGTTGTTACTTTTTTGTGTTGTTTTGTATTTTGTTTATTCATGTATTTGCTTTGAAGAGCTGCTGAAGTATATGGAATGTTGCACGGAGATGTATCCATTTTCTCCTGGAGGTGAACCCTCTGAAAACCTCTCCCTCGCTTTCTTTAAGCCAGAACATCTAGCTGGGATTAAATACCACACTAACAAACACAGCATGAAAGAGCATTCAGTACAAGTCACGACATGTACATGTTGTGCTCCTGTTTGTTTGTGTTTCTGGGAATTAAATCTAGGCATGAAAAATGAATAGCTTTTTTGTGTGGTTGTTATTTCATAATGCCAAGTTTCACTTCCTGGTCTTCTTTTTGTTGGGTATGTTATGTTAGTTTTTGTTTTTAATAAAGGAAAAGAAGAAGGAAAACACCACTAGGACTACACGATATATCGATGTATCGTGTAATTGTTATCACGATTGCAGTGATTTTGGACTGATCGTATTAAAATGCCTGCAATATGCAAATGTCTCCTACAACTAGTCTCGCAATGTTTGACTGCCGTGAGTATTCTCCTGACCTTCGGAACCTGCAAACAAATTTGCGTGCATGGGTAAGTCACGGCGTTTGCATGATCCAGGCGGTGGAAGTTGGTCTGAATGATCGCAGGTGCATCAAAGAAAAAAAAAAAGATTGATGTATTGATTTTGATTCTTTAGCAAATGATGCGATGTGCTGTAACATACATCTCTCGCTTTCCCCATGACTTGAACTGCATATCTGTCCAACCCGTGCAAAAAGCAGCTTCTCCTCCTCTCTTCCGCAGGCATGCACGGGGATCCGGATCTGAATTTTCTTCTGACCGGCACAGAGCTCGTCAAGGTTCGCTCGGGCTCGTGGAGGAAGGTGCGATTCTACAAGCTGCAGGAGGACTGCAAGACCGTGTGGCACGAGTCCAAAAAAACCCTGCGGCCAAAGCACACCTGTGAGTCCCTCCCACACACGCGTGTCACACCGCACAATGGCCAGTGTTGAAATAACAACTTGCGGTGTATATATAATATATATATATATATATATATATAATATAAAAAGTCCAGTTGGAGCCAAATGAAGCCTGTAAGAGAGAGTGGAAGAGCTAGATGAACTCCTAGAATGCTTATCGTCATATAACAGACATGTGAGAGTGATATTTTTACCCACCAAATTTTACCCACCAATGGTACGTCCAGACCAGTCGTCATAAAGAAGCAAAAGACTGTAACAGTGTAGTGGAGTGTGGTCTTGACTTTTAAAATAGTTTTGAAGACTGGTACACACTGAGACTGTGATCAAATGAGACTGACCCCATTGAGGACACGCCCCTTTCAGTAGGACTGACCCCACAGAGGACACGCCCCTTTCAGTAGGACTGACCCCACAGAGGACACGCCCCTTACTCATAGTGACTTGAGGACACGCCCCCTCACTTCTACCTTTATGCCATACAATATACCACAACAGGTCTTTGTATTGTCTTTTTCTTTTTTTTTTTTTTTTTTTTTTTTTAAACTGTTTTAGTCTGATAAATAAATCATTCATCACCGAGGCCGAGGTTTATGCTTAATCGTTTAAACTCTTAGTATAACACCTCACTTTCAATAAAAAAATAAATAAATAATAGTTTCCTATTAGTCACACTGGATGTACTGATTAATTCATGATCCATACTTAAGCATGTATTTTACACGAATAACTAAATTATAAGCTTTGATTTTTATTGCTTAAGGCTATAATAATGACTTGTTCTGTATTTATGAACTTGTCGTACGTTTTATATAACGGATATTGTATTTTTGTAAGCGTTATTACTCTTATTCCGAAGCCGGTCGCGAAGCAAGAAAAGCGTGTGATAGTTGCCATTGCGATGCCGTTTTATTGCTCAAACATCTGCCTTAAACCATTGACGGGCGGCCCGATTGCTTCCTGCAGGGGATCTGATCACGCTTCAAATCACAGACTATTGTACATCCAGTGGTGTTTATGCTGTAAAACCGGACAGCACGTGACCTTTTTCAAAACTTTGTTGGCAAGTTGACAATGTACAAGAGGAATCGAACAATTCAGGATGATTCTGGTTACAGGAAATGATCAGCCATGTTGTGGTAACCGTGACTGCTCAATCACACCTCCCTGTCATCAATCTTGTTTTATTCCTTACTATATTCATATCATATTCCCCAGCTCTGACTGGACAATTTATAAAAAAAGAAATTGTTTTCTCCCCCCTCCTCCCTCAGTTTCCATTGAGGATGTAGTGTGTGTGCGCACCGGCCGGCAAACAGAGGGTCTCCGAAAGTACTCGGAGGAGAAGTTAGAATCGCGGGCATTCTCCATCCTGTTCAAGGGCCACCACAAAAACCTGGACCTGATCGCCAACACCGTGGAGGATGCCAAGCACTGGGTGTCGGGCCTGGAGAAGATCATCTCTAACATGAGCAAGCTCAGCCAACAACAGAGGACCGAACAGTATCCTTTGCATTTCTTTTTCATTATGTCACGTCATACAGCTTGAATAAGGAGGAGGGGGGGATGGGGGGGTGCTTTTAACTGGAAATTCTTTAGGGATGTGTGCTGTTATCGAACATGAAGCTTGTCCAGCTTTAAATGTTGGTTTGTGCAGTGGTGTTTAGCCTTACATCGTTGCATCAGCTGGATCTTCAACTGTTTGCGTAAGGCGGATATAAACTGTGACACGAAGATGAGTCCAGAAGAGGTGAAGCGCTTCCTGCACGACATCAACGTCGAAGTAGACAACGAGTACCTCAAGTTGCTATTTGAGGTGATTTTTAAAAATATATAAAAATTTAAATTACCCAGCACGTTATATCCACCTTGTTGATCGTGTGTTCTTGAATATACTCACGTCTTTCTCCCACGTGCAGAAATGTGATCAGTCCAAAACCGGCTTACTGGAGGGAAAAGAAATTAAGCTCTTCTACGAGATCCTGACCGACCGGGAAGAGATCGGTGTGATCTACGAAACGTACGCCAAAACCGACGGACTCATGAGCGCTGCCGCCCTGCTGGACTTCCTGGTCAAGGAGCAGAGAGAGAATGTGGATCTGACTCACGCCGCACAGCTCATCGAGAAGTACGAAGTAGATGAAACGGGTAAACGCGCCGCTTTCGTTCAGACGCCATCCTTCCCCATCAGACACCGCGTATCACACGTTATTCTACAGCAGGGTCGAGTCCTCGAATCCGATTGGTCAGAAGGTGTGGGTTAAATCTCAGGGTTATATTAACGCGCTCGTTCTAAACGGATCTTTTCTGTAGGAGCAAATTTATAAAACAAATCGATTTTTACACCGATCTGATCTTGTGCGTTACACTATTTACACTTGATCTAGTCATGTGACTCCTGTAGTGTCTCTTATTTAGCACGGTGATTTACTTGAGGTCTGACATTTCGTCCAGCGCATACATATAGATAAATAAACGATCACCACAACAGGTCTTTTAGATGGAAATTCAGGAAGTACACTACTGCACTTCTAAGCATTTCTGAATAAAAAGTGACCGCAGCAGAACAGAACAGAGTCCACGCACAAGGTCGCCGAAAGTTCAAATGTTTTATTCGTTTTGCATGACGCTCTGCAAGCAAATCTCTGCACTGCAGTGGGTGTGTCCGGCAGCGAGTACTTCTGCTCTTTATTGTGTCAGCAAAAGTTAACGTGCTTTTCAAGGGAAAAAAACAAACTAACAAAAAAAAAATCATTAGAAAGACGACTGCAACAGTAGGACCATGAAGTGACTACTAAATATATAATGAATATTACTTTTGAAGTTTGTGTGGGACCAAAAAAAAAATAAGCAAGGTTAAAAAAAAAAATTCAGAAACTGCAACAAATCCCAAATCACCTTCGTTGATCTTGGCACCTTTTTAGAAATGGTCTCTAACAAATATTTGCTTTTGCCAGTCGTGCACTTCTGCACCTTTTTGCATACATTTGCTTGTTTCGCCTCCACCTCGACAGCCAAAGCAAAGCAGCTGATGACGAAAGACGGCTTTCTGATGTTCCTGAACCAGCCCGACGCGCTGATCATGAACCCGGCCCGTAAGAGCGTGTACCAGGACATGAGCCAGCCGTTAAGCCACTATTTCATCTCCTCCTCTCACAACACGTACCTTCTGAAAGACCAGCTTAAAGGCCCGAGCAGCACCGAGGGCTACGTACGGTACGTGAGGCTCAGTTTTCCACACCGGCACCAAGGCTATAATTCTGTCTTTTTTTAAAACCATGTTGTATTGTTCCCTGGAAATCTCGTGTTCCAGCTGTATAATGTATCTAAAACACTCGGGTTATCTTCACCGCATCTTTTGTATTAGCAAGATAAACAACATTTTATGCAAATACACACCAACTGGCCAAGCAATCTAAAAATCACTTCTTTTTTTTTTTTTCGTCTTTTCTTCACATTTCAACTTGTGAATGTCCAGCAACAAAATGCCCTCTGGTTTGATACAATAAATAAATACATAAATTAACAAAAGAGCTGTTATCTTGAGTCAAAAATCTAGTATATAATATTTTTTGACCTGTATACAACCTAAGTCGTCCCCGTCCCCCCCCCAAAAAAAGGGGGAGGCTGAAAGGGAGACCCCATTAGTGACCTATACCGATGCATATTATACGACTGTTATAAGCTTGTTATAACCTCCTGACAGAGCGCTAATGAAGGGCTGCCGCTGCGTGGAGCTGGACATCTGGGACGGCTCAGACGGGGAGCCGGTTATCTACCACGGCTACACGTTGACCTCCAAGATCCTCTTTAAGGACACCATCCAAGCCATCAAAGAGTACGCCTTTAAGGTAACAGCATGAATTATTAAAAGATGTTTTTTGGGGTTGTGTGTGTGTGTGTTTTTTTTTTTTTTTTACTGTTTGATCCGATTTAAGGCTTTTACAAGGTGGGGGGAGCTAATATCAGTGAACTAACTAGCCTAACTTGCTCTGTAGATGTATTATTCTCAGTAATGCAGATGACTGACAGGACTTTCCCCAGCACTTTGTTCTCCATGTTTGTCGTCGTTGGCTACGACATGGCGGGTGTTACAACCTCCTTTTTGCTTTACAGCATGACCTGTTTGTTGTTGCTGTTGTTAAAATAGTTACATCAGCGTGCATGCATCGAGTGCAGTGCATATTTGCTTTCGTTTGTATTCACTCGGCCCCTGCGTGGTTTCTTTCCGTTCTGTATACTTAACGTTTATATTGTCTCCAGCACACCTGTTGTCATAGTGACCGGCGTCCTGGGTTACTCGTGGTTGAATCTGCTGCTCTGCTCGTCTGACAGCATCCTGTGGCTTGAATGACGGAAATAACACTCACGACTGTCTATTTCCAGAGTTTAAGAAGCGCGTGTGGTGGTTGTAGGTGTGCGGCGCGCACAACATTTTCAAAACAAGTGTATTAGACGGTGTTCTCACGTTTCTCCTCAGACGTCAGAGTACCCAGTGATCCTGTCCCTGGAGAACCACTGCAGCGTAGACCAGCAGAAGCTGATGGCTGAGTACATGATCTCCATCCTGGGTAGTGCACTGATCACCAAACCCCTGGGAGAACACATGCCCACAGCGTTGCCCTCTCCAGAGGTACGGGTATCTGTGCAGAGCATGAGGAATTTCACCCTTTCTCTATCTCTCTCTCTCACACACACACACACTCACGCCAGTTTTTTTTTCCCAGTGTACTTTTCACACATCTGTTTATAGACACCTCTGTGAGCTGCCTTTTTGCCGTACCAGAACTAAATCTATATTTAAAAAAAAAAAAAAAAAAAAAACGTTGTTTTTGTATACACAAAATTGTTTGTCCATACGTCACCAATTAAGATGGTGGACGTAAAGTGATGCATATGGGTCAAAGATGAAAACGGTAAAGACATTTTACATGTCGTCGTCTTAGAATCTTTTTTTAAAGAATTGTGAAGTTATTTTGAGTAACGATTCTGCGACCTTTTCTGTTAATGTGGGGACATTACGTGTGTGAGGGATCTGTGTGGCAGTTTAGCTTTAAATGGAATTTGATCTATCCCGAAAGACGGCCGTCGTGGTTGTTTTTAAAACTCGTAGCAGACTAAGTATAGTTTCTTCTGCCTGAGAACACTAACGAAAACTCGGTATGCAAATGATATCAATTTGGTTGGTGGCTGCTTGATTAGCATGCTGTCTTTTTAAAAAAAAAAACTAAAAAAAAAAAACAACCCTTTAAGCGAATTGCATTGTTTTTCTTAAGTAAAAAAAAAAATAAAGTACTATGATTCCATTGTAAGAAAAGAACCGTAACCTCGTCGATGGAAGCTGGCGGCAGAAATAACGAGTCTCGTGTACGGTTCTGGCGTGCGAAGCGAGGATTTACGTTCTGTTGGAACGGAAGAATGTTTTCATTCCGCATATCGCTCCAGTATGTGAGGAATGCTCTGTCCACAAGCACGGTACCGTCTGAAAGCTAGAACTACTTCACCGCTTTCCTCGACGGCGCGCGGAGAGAGGACGACCGAGCCGTGGTTTCGGTCGCAGGAGGAACGGGTAATCGTAGCCTAACCCTTCTGTTAGGCTGTGTTCACCTCGGTCAAGGTGTGGCTCTGCTTCCTCGCTGCTGATCCTCGCAGAAATGCCCTGGTAATATTTCACCCCCTAGCGATCTGCAAGACCGCGTGCTCCATGTTGTCATTGGTGTAACGCCAAACTGCACCTTGTAATTATAATTAATATAATTAAGAAATATGTTTGGATTCCCACTAATGTCGACTCGGTAAACAACAGGGTGTACTAATTAGAGAGAAAATAACCAAATAATGATCTCTTCAAGTTAATAAGACGGTCATTCAGCTTATTACCATTCCTCCGTCTAGACTTGATGACTTTTCTTGTTCCTAAGTGCTGACACTAGAGACTCTTTTCTTAAATGCTAGCTAACCATGTCCTTATAGAAAACCTCACCAGATGCACGTGTTTTTGTTTATTATTAGGCTTCGATCGTGGCACGTTTCCCATACAACTGCGTTTGATAAAGAGCCTCATGTTCGCTTTTTGCTGCTCATCAGGAGCTGAAGGGTCGGTTTCTGATCAAAGGTAAATGCCTGAACAAGCTGGAGGATTACTTCTCAGACCAGAAGGCTACAGGAGACGAGGACGGGTCTGTGACGGAAGAGGAAGATGCCCGTGATGATGAAGAGGGGGATCATTCTGAAAATGAGAAGGTTCGCTGAAACCACCGTCTTCCCTGTATCGAGTCAATCGCATGTGTATGAACACCCTCTGTTCACCTTCTTTCTTTTTGCTTATTATTTCTCTGGCTTTAGAAGTCAAAGACACTGAAGCTAGCTAAAGAGCTCTCGGACCTCGTCATCTACTGCAAAAGCATCAAGTTTCAAGGATTCGAGCAGACTCGGCAGTCGTTTTACGAGATGTCTTCGTTTAAAGAATGGGACGCGCTGAATCTTGCCGAGAAGTCCGGTGCGTTACGTTAAAGCCCGTGTCGTTTACGTACACACATCTAGCTGGATCATCTGTCACTGAATCTGAACTTCTTTCTTTTTGCAGCGACGGAGTACGTTCGTTATAATGTGGACAAGCTGAGTAGAGTTTACCCCTCGGGGGCAGCAAGGACAAATTCCTCCAACTTCAACCCCGTGCCTCTGTGGAACGCCGGCTGCCAAATTGGTAAGGCTGCGGTGTAATGAAGGAGGAATACATTTTTCTTTTCTTTTTTGTTTTTTAATATCATCACGGTTGCATTTAAATGTTGTGCATCGTCTTCCATGTCTCCTCCAGTGGCCCTCAACGTCCAGACGCGGAGTGCAGAGATGGATCTGAACCAGGGCCTGTTCAGCCAAAACGGACAGAGCGGCTACGTCCTGAAGCCGGCCTACCTCAGAGAGAAAGAGTCCGAGTTCGACCCAATCACGCTCGTCAGAGGACCGTGGCTCAAACACATCGAGTTCCACGTGATGGTCAGCGCTCTAATTCCATCGCATACCTACAGAATAGGGTTGATTTTTTAAGAATAAGGCTTTTGAGGACGTTCGGAATTGCTTTGATTTTCTGTTCGTGCCGTTATGATCAGCTGTGTGATGTAATGATTTTCTGTTCCTCGACCATGTTTTGAGAAATTTGCACTCCTCTTGTTCCGGTGGATCAGGTGATCTCGGCGCAGCAGTTACCCAAAGTGAGCGAGAAGTCTCTATCCGTGGTAGATCCCCTGGTGCGAGTGGAGATCCACGGCGTGCCTGCGGACGCGGCCGAAAGAGAGACGAAGCACGTTCAGAACAACGGTACAGTCGCGATTCCTGCTGGTTTACTCCCGACGTAAACACGTAAAAGTTTATTTAATTCCTCTTCAAACCGAATCCCAGGTTTACACGCCAAAGTTGAGAATTTTAGAATTTTCATATTTAGTGAAGGAGGCGTGGCCTCTGTGCAGGTCAATCTCAGTAAAGTCCGAATCACGACCTCAGTAAATTTTTCCATTTAAATGTAAAAATCTGAACCTGAATTGCACAAGTAAGGGAGTGGGGTCTCGCATTCAAAATGATTCAATTAAACGTTCAGTCTCTCCTGAACAGAACATCTGGGTAACATTTTTCTGAAACCATTTTTCCTGAAGGTTTGATTTTAAAATTCAAACTCTAGTCGTGGCCTTCCACTCGCCGAAGCAATTGAAATCTACTTGGAATCAAATGGTGTTCGAGATAAAATTCTATCCTTTTTCCGGTTAAAGTTGACGTACGACGGTTTGTCCCTCAAGCGCGTCGAGTCCTGTTCATGTTCTCCTCCACACCAAGTCTGTGGGGAAATTACGTCCAAGCTCTTTAAGCGAATTCAAACCTAAAGCGTTCAGTTTTCTCGCTCAGCGATGCAACTCGCGTTCGCAGTGTCGGTGAAAACTTTACTTGTATCTGACTTTCTTCTTAGGCTAGCTTCCGTTTACGAATCCGGTTCCTTAAGGAACAAACGTCGACTTTTAACTCTTGACGATCTCTGTTCCAGAGTTAATAGACGTTACACTGTAATTCGTGGAATCCGTAGCTCGAGGGCATTCTGGCACAAACCAGGATGTTTTTCCTGTGTGGAGGAGGATAAAGCTTTAGAGTAACACACTCGCTTTCTTCTTCTCAAAGGTTTCAACCCCATGTGGAACGAGAATTTCCAGTTCGACCTGTACGTGCCTGATCTCGCGCTGGTGCGCTTCGTGGCTGAGGATTACGATACCGTGTCCAGCAACGACTTCATCGGCCAGTGCACGGTCCCCTTCACCAGCTTACAGACCGGTCAGTGATCACACCACACCATTCGGAACAACCTTAAGACTGTACTAGATGCACTCACTTCACTCATCAAAAATAATTCGGAATTTCCCTAAATAAATAAATAAATAAATACGCATCCTGAACTTGTTTTCCCCCTGCAGGATATCGCCATGTGCCGCTGTACGACCAGAACGGAGACCTGCTCCCTTCGGCTCGACTTTTTGTTCACCTCATGGCCGTGGAAGCAGAATAAGTCTTTAAGACCCGAGTCTGGCTGAGGCAGAGAAAGCGGAACCAGAACAAAACCAGAGCGGGGACCGCTGTTTTAATCATTTAACCAGTACGACACTGTAGAACGTTTTAAATCTGCTCCTAACCACGTCAACACTAAGCAACTGACCATGTAGCTGTAGTTTAAATATCCTGACCAACTAACAGACTAGATGAATATTTTCTCATAGGTTGTTTTTCTTTTTTGGTAGATGTTTTTAAAGAGTGCTACTTGGCGTCTAATACATTCCACTATTTAAGATTTTATCCTTGTCTTTTGTGTGTATGAATTGAAAACAACTGAATAAAAATAACCAGCTGTAGTCCAGACTACAAGCTGCCACTTCTGAAAATCCGTGTGCTGTAAGACGTTCCTTGTTCTTTCATACGGTGCCAGGTTGGACGGGCGAGCTGGAAACAGACCCGGCGCCAACAGGAGGATGGCATGCGGGAAGCGGATGATTTCAGCGAGGCTGAAAGAAAAGCGTCTGATCAGGCAGCGTGTGGGGACTGTAGCCAGATGTTTCCTGTAGGATGATCAAGGATAGAGAAGGAAGCCATTTGTTCATCATTAGGGAGAACAGCGTTGGCATGAATTTGGTGCTAGGAAGTAGAAACGATCGGCTTATTAATTAGACAGAATCTGGGTAAAGTCTAATACCACAAGCCACCAGAATGTCTTCAATGCAGCATAGTAATGATTTACAAATCTCTGGAGCGGTCCTGGAGTGATGAACAATACTTCCTACAGATTTCCCCCTGAAGACAGAGGGAAAGTGCGGTCTCTAACACGTCTCTCCCAAGTCCCTTGTAGATGTGTAACTAGGCTGAGAGCTGAAGGCAAGCATCTGATTTACATCTTCAATCAACCCATTCAGTCAGCCCTCATGCACTCTGAATGGGGGTGGAGTCATCCTGGAAGAAACCACACCCATCAGGACAGACATGCTTTTTTTCATTTTAGGGTAAAGATCATTCAGAAGAACTTGGAGCTGATTTGCAGTGACAAGTCAAAGAGGACATGAACCATGTGGGCATAAATAAATACCCCCACAACATGGCATGTATAAAAGTAATGTGTTCGTGTATATATGGGATGGGGGGGGGGGAAACCAGATGTTCCTGGAGTTCGAATGTGGCTTAAGCGATTTTACGTTCCAAACATCTGGAGAATTACTGGATACTCTAGACATAATGATGACAAAAGGTGACTACAGGAACTGTTTCCAGGAATGAGACAAGTGCATCGTGTCACAGGGAGAGTACGTTGAAGGGGATTCAAAATAATATATACACTTCGCTGTAAGGACTTGAGGGGGTGGAGCTACGTTGCAAATGCAACACTTGGTGAATTAAAATGTTATGGAAGAGACGCACAAACCTGCTAGAAAGGTTGGGTGAAAATTTGACAAGTCTCAGGCCTAGTCCACATGGATATGGATATTTCTGAACGTGTACATTTTTATTCATTTTGTCATCTCATGTTCAGAAAAAAAAATAAAAAATACAACCAGTCCCAGGATAGTACAGCGGTTCTAAAATGAAGGACAGGGAGGGGGAAAGAAACAAAGTTAAAAGGATCCGCATATGGTGATGGATGGGGAGTCGTATATCATATTGCATGTTCTGGCGCTTAAACGCGACGGTGTTGTAATAAACCTGTTCCGACGGAAGACGTCGTCAAATAAAGAAAACATACGCTGCAAAAAAAAGAAAACTGGAGGAGGCGGGTAAGTTTTTACATACACGTGTGAACGTGGTCTCAGTGGTCCAGTCTCACATCTGCAAAAGATGATACTGGCTCTACACGTGTCTCAAAAATTAGAATAACGTAGAAAAGTTCATTATCCCCCCTGTAATTTCATTCTAAAAGTGGGACTTTCATATATTCTAGACTCCTGTATGAACATCCTGTTATAAACTCTATTCTAATAGTTTGAGGTACTGGATTTTTGATTTCCATGAGCTGTAAACAAGATAAAACAATTTTTTTTTTTTAAAGGCTTGAAAGATTTATGTGTAATGAATCCAGAACCTATGAAAGTTCCACTTTTTTGAATTAAATTACGGGGGGAAATCAGTTTTTCATTGAGATCGGAGAAGTCGACAGGAAAGCCCGAGCGGAGAGTGTGTTCAGTGAGACACACCACCCACACTGTCATATGAGAAGTATACGCTATTATAGTGTCATCTGAAACGTTCCTGTTGTCAGCAGTTGGTTAATGAATGACAAAGCCAGCGGGGGATTTGTTCCTCCCCCAGCTCTTTTCCTCCCCACTGTATTAGAAGAGGGTATGAGAAAGGAACAGATCCTAAAAATAAGCGAATGAATAGGCGTTATGAATAATCACAGCACCTGCGTGAGCTTCTGGGCCAAAACAAATACCCGGCCTACAGAGCACGCCGGGACGAGATACGAGTTCAGGTTTGTATTTTTTCCTCTTCGACCTTTAACTCCACCACACGGTGGGTATCCTGGTCCGTTTTAAACGTGAGCCTGAATATTGAATTATGAACAGGGAGTCGTTTCTTTTTCCTAAAAAGGTGCTTTAATATAACGTCATAGTCTGGAAGAAAATTTGCAACAAACTATGGATCACATCATCTCGAAACGTACTGTGAACGTAGCACTGCGCGGCCTCTCGGCGCCGGCTTTCAGAACTGCGGTGAAAGTCGGCATGGCTTTCCGAAACAATCATTTAATAAAAAAATAAATAAACAAAACAAAACAAAAGGACAGAACCCCAAGTGGATGTAATGCTTAGAAATTCTAAATGTAATCTTGACACGATAACTAGTTGTGCCTTTAGATATTAGTGGAAGAAAAAAACAAGATGGAAGAACAACAACAAAAAGACATCCTTGACCGACACCGAAAAAAGTGCTCCACCTCTGACAGCATGTTTAATGCGAGGGACGGGACGTCGAAGGTACCGACGAGGTACAGGAACTCTGTGAAAGGGCAGTGCTTTGTTTTAAACACGTGGGTTAAATTTGACACCATTTCTGAAAAGCAGAAACAACACACAGGGTTCAGATCAGGAAGAAACATCAGCAGCAGGATAATAATAAAAAACAAAAAGGTGTCTATTTGAAATGAAATACTGACAGATTAGCAAACTCTCTTGCATGGTGCAGAGAAGGAAGGAAGGGAGAGAGAGAGAGAGAGAGAGAGAGGGAGAGAGAGCGTGCACATGAAAATAAATAATTGCGTAGATATGGGTAATTAATGCGAACAGATCAAGGTGTAGTGTGTGTATGAAAAAAAAAGAAAAAGAAAAGAAAAACACAAAACAGGATTATTGCGTGTTTGGCGGCTCGGATACGCCGCTGCTCCTCTCCTAGGCACCGTGGTGAGAGGCTACACACACACACACACACGCACACACAAGCACCCAGAGCCAAAAAGCACCACTGCACTGCTCAGAACAAATCTACAGATGGACCTTTACTTCACCCTGCACAACCGAGAGCATGCGCGCGCTCGCTCACTCACTCTCTCTCTCACACACACACACACACACACACACGTCTCACTGCTCTGGTGTGTGAGGTACTGAAGTCATGTGCGCTGTAGCAGCGGCAGGGTGTAGCTCAGAATAAGTTTTTTTAAAAGAAAGGAAAAGAAACGACAGGCATGTGCTGATAACCTGGAAATATACGACCATATAACGCGAATTATCATCGCCCTCATTAACAGGGACGCTCCGGGGCAGACGTGCGCGTCAAGCCGCCTCGCTCGTGTTGGACGAGGAGCTTCGTACGAGTTCTAGAAAGAACCGCATGTCTGATTAAAACTGGAACAAGATTGTAAAATGATGCAACGACGAGAAAGTGAATATCAGCAAACACCTGAGGGACACGCTGGAGATTTCGTGCATCTCCTGATGATCAGGATGCATCTCTCTCTCTCTCTAATATATATAAAATTAAAGGAGTGAGGGGATAAGCAAGGTGTCTACGTTACCCCAGCTTTAAAATCCAATCTAAAAAAAAAAAAAAACACAAACTAAAACTCAGCTAATCCGGAATATCCATGATATCGATTAGACGAGCTCCGAGATGACCCGACCCGATTGTCGGCGTGTTCTGCACCGTTACAGGACCCACGCTATGATCCAGCAACCCGGTAAAAACCCAAACGAGCCTCGGCGTGATTTAGACCGTCTGCGGTCGGGTCCGCGATTGTTCCTCGTCTCGCAAAAAAAACCAAAAAAACGAAGAAGCCGATCGGGCAGAACGAACGAGTGCGAACGCATCCCTTTGCTTTTACGACACAAACGCACGCGTCCAGAGACGGCCGTCTGTATCGACGATGGCACGATTAAAAGAAAAGAAACCTCCAGTCTCCATAACACTGCCTTTGACCAAAATAATAAAAATAATCATAACAACCTGCCTGTTTTTAAAGAGAAGAATTCTGAAAATATTTTCATGTACAAAAATGTTTTCCCAGTAAAAATGACATTCAAAAAAGGCACTTCTTTGTGTAAGCAAAGAGGAAAGAAAACCCACAGTCCTTTAACACCTGCATAGCGACAACCCAAAGATCCGGATTCTCTCGTTTCCATGGGGAAAAGAAAGGGTTTGGCAGGGTTTTTTTGGTTTATTATTAAGCACTTAAGCGAGTGGGTCTCTTGTATGCTGTAAAAGGTCTGTAGTGGACGTTCGTCGCCGTGGGAGCCACAGACGGGGTGGGGGGGGATACAGCGCGGCGTCTGCGCTTCCTGTGTAGTGAGCAGTGGGCTGCTGGGAGGTGAAGTCTGCGAGAACACGGACGCCCTCGGCGGTAAGGCAGGACGGTGCAGCTTGCTACCTGCCTCTGAGGTTCTGCAGAACTCCGTACACGTCCTCTTCCTTGCTCAGTCCGGCAAAGAACGGAAGCAGGTCCAGCAGCTCGGTGTCGGTCATGTCATCGAACCACGACTGCACGGGAACCTGTGCAGGAAGAAAAAAAAAAAAAAAAAAAAAAAAAACACAAGGCAGGAGTGAAGGATCTACCATGGCAACTGGCGAGAAGAATCCATGTTGTGTAGTAAAATTGGTTTATACCCGTGTCACTCATATCACAAACCTAATCACGGACTTTTCATCAAGAAACGTACGAGAAGCTCGTTTATTCGTTCACCGCCGACTTTTTCAAACGCCACGCCGCTGAGGAATTCTCGATTCTGATTGGTCGGAAGGTGTCGGTTAACTTTCTGTAACGGCAGCTCTGACAGCTGCAAATCACAAAGTTTACAGCCTATTAAATCATGCGTTCGAACACGTTATCGTTTCTATAGTAACTGCGTACACACACGAGGACTCGTACGGTGTACGTAAACGGGTTACAAAAACGTGTGTAAATCGTCACATGCTTTCTCAAAGGAGACGTTCGTTTAACACGGACCTCGCTGTGGTAGAGGAAGAAAACGCTTCCCTGATCATTCTCCTGCCACTACTCAGTCACTGAGACACGGACGTCCCACTTTAGAGCCAATCAGATTGCAGCCGTCTACATTCCAACAGAGTATTCGAGGCCGAGACTACAAGAAGATTAACGATACGAACTGACGAACGGATATATGTTGGGCGGTGGGTTAAGGGGGGCGAGAGTGATGAGGCTCACAGCGTTCTCGGGGTGGAAGATGTAGGACGCTGGCGAGTTGTCCAGTATGATGACGTTGCGCAGCTCTCTGCCCAGCCGGCTCAGGTCTTTCACGTAGTTTCCTCTGTGGAACACGCAGGATTCCCGAAAGAGCCGCGCCCGAAATACGCCCCACTGGTCCAGCAGGTCAGCCACGGGGTCAGCGTACTGTGGCACAGGAAGTCAAAAGGTCAAAGATTTACAGGGTTAGCAGAGTAGCGGGATTTCTCTGCGACACAAAGCTCGTTTCTCCTCAGTAAGAGCAGAGCGAATAGAACTGGTTCGTCTGCTAGTGTCTAGGAAAAACCACAAAGTGACATGCAAATCTCCTTCAGTGTAATGGTTTTAGCCTCAGGGGACTTACCTGCTTCGTTTAAATCGAGATAAACACAATCAAACGAGAGCATTTAGATCAGAAAAGCCAACAGCCGTCGGACTCTCAGCTTACCAGACGTTACAAAGCCAGGCTAGAGCGTCCTAGCAAACAAAGCGCTAATCTACAAAGCGCCAGCCTTTGACTCTTAACAGCTACTAAACAAGACGTACCAGGGGGAAAAAAAAAAGCAGCGTCTCAGACAACAAAAAAGGAAACTTCACGAAGCGTTCCGATTTTAACAAGATGTGAAAGCTGATGTAGGCTCTAGACCTCGTGGGCTAACACGCTATCACTACCAGCGCACATTCTGTACAAGTCGTGGAGGCTGGAGAGACACTTACCCATGCATTAGCGGTTAAAACAAATGCTGGCCACATAAAGACAGAAAAGGGAAAGGGAGGGAGGGGCAGATATTAGGAGGAGAGGGGGAAAAAAAAAAGCAGGAGAAGAGTTCACAACTCATTCACAAGCCTTCTGACATGCTTCAAGTCAAACGTCACATCGAGAAGCCCTGGCGTACGACAACTACAAAATACTGTTCAAAGGGTTAAACAATACTAAATCATGAATAATTTAAAAAAGACACAAGGTACAAAAACTTCTCAGTTGGACCATGAGCCAAAAAATATATAAATTAATAAATAAATAAAAACTTAGTCAGATGGTTTGTGGTACCTTTTAAGCCTGAAACTAACCAGAACTAATGGTACTTGGGATGGGACTAGCAGCATAGTCACTGATCTTTTTTTTAATAATTTTTTTAAGGTCTGTTTATATTTATTTTTTGTCTATTTATAGTTACAAAAAGAAAAACAGCGAGTGATCGGAATAAAAGTCTGGTACATTGCACGGTGTTTTTTTTCTCAGATCATAACCGATAATTATTATTGTTTGTTTTTTTGTTTTTTTACTGGTTAACATTTACTGTTCCACTTGTTGAAAAATGAACTCGAGCCTCAACATGGAAAAACGCCCACGGGGCGGGGGCGGGAGGAAATGAACTTGACGCACGCTCCTGTATAGAATACACGAAGCTAAAATGCATTATTAAGGATTATTATGGGATGTCGCGAGGCGAACAAACCTTGGCTAGGCTGGCTGTGAAGAGCACGCACTCGAACAATTCTCCCATCCTCTGCAGGAACTCGTCCACGTGCGGTCTCTTCAGGACGTACACCTGAAACGCAGACACACCCTTTACTACGACTCTGAGCAAACACAAACAAACTCGAATCCACTCCGGATGTGCATTCTACAAAGAGACGGGGACAAACAGTCGTCGCTGATGCCGGGAGGAGTGCTTCTTTGTAGGTGTAAAGCTGCCACCCAGTGCAAGTAATCATGAATAGGCCAACCAGGACAGACACAGCCTATCCTGGATTACTTGAACCAGGTAGCGGCCATTTTAAAGCAGCGTTTTAAACGAGCACAAAATCTTCACACTGAAAATGACTTTTGGTGGAGGAGGGTGTCGCCTCGGTGAGGTACACGTTCCTCCCAGAATGTATACTTCCTTCTTTTGATAGCCGTTTCGTCTTCACGATGCTTTTTGTTTAGATCTCTAACAAACTCTGGGTTCTTCCAGGAATGGGTGTATTTACACTGCAGTCATGTGACGTGTTAATCACATGCGGCTCGACTCCATTCTACAAATGATACGACTTCTGTTGCAGCAAAACCAATTCAGGAGTTTCACAACGACGTGTGGGTGGGGTGTACACTTATCTAAACCGCAACGTTTACATTTTTATTATTAGTAAAACAGTTCGTAAACTACATTGATAATTCCCTCGGTTCAGTCCGACAGGCTATTTTGTGTAAATTCGTTACAAATAATCTGAATGAAATCACTTCGTAATGAAGCGTATAAATATAATAGAGTTTTTGAAGGACGACTTTAGTTCCTTGTTTACAGTACCTGATGCACTGTGCCGTCAATCTCCACCGGAACGATGAAGTCAGCATTACTAATAGGCTGTGAATAGGAAAGAAAGAACCATAATAAATCATAACTCATAAAAAAATCATAAATAGCACTTTGTACAGCAGACACTTGGAAAGTGATGTAATAATGGTTTTATTGTGCAATCCAGTCACGTGTACGGACACTGTATATACTGTAGCAGTTACTTTAACAAACAGCAGGGGGCGCCGGTGTGCTTACGGCACTCAATAATATGATAAAGGATTAAAAATTAATACAAGTTGTAACCACTGTAATACGACACATTACACAGCACATCTTCATTCTCTGGCTCAACACTATACGCGTTAGGAATACTTTGCACAGCAGGACTTCTCAGAACGCTGGATTATTTAAAAGCAGGTCAAGACTGCACATGCCCCGTAACTATTTGCCTCCTGGACAGTTTTGACGTGCGCCTTAAATTATCTCCCGAGTCGAGGAATCTCCCGTCCTAAAATACCTGTTTAGTCACTGCTCCCATCAGCCTCACCTCGACGTTCTTTTCACCAGGATTAACTAGACGACCGAGGAGGATTAAAAGCCCAGACATATTTAATCTGAACAAAGCGAGCGAACGGCAACGATTCGCTCGGGAGCTTTCGCTGACCTCTGCTGTGCTGAAATGCTAACGCCTCGGAGTTCACGCAAACCGAGAGCAGGGGGAAACTTTCATATAGCACTAGGGGCAGCAGTGACGAGGCTACGTTTTAATCACAGGAAGAGGATATAGAGAATGTATACATCTCCATGTTTTCTAAAAGCAGAAAGGAATATTTGGTCAGATTCGATCAAAGCAGATGGCGGTCACTGGACTTCAAGATACTGGCGTTGAAAGACAAGGACCTAACTAGACACATGATACGAGGGCGGGTCAAAGCTTGAGAGAAAAGCTTAAAAGCACAGCAAATTAGACTTTATTCATAACGCTGATGAACCCAGACTCTCGCTAAGCTCGGAAACACTCGTACCGAACTGACAAAAGGTGGATCTTGCGACAAGTCCGTTTATTTCCAACAAACAAAGCAAACCCCGTTTTAAAAACAAAGGTTCCTGTTCGACTCGCTCTCAAACACTAAACTGAGTTTAGCCAGCTGCAATAATAATCTAAATCTGTACACACACGTGCATACTACACCTCCCCCCCCCCGGCTTCTATTTTTGTTTCCTCTTCCTTTTCTTTCCTTCCTCAGTCCCAGCAGTTTTAACAGTCCAAAAGAATGAAAGAATTCCTTTATGGAGTCCTCATTGTGCTCTGAATATGTTGGGCCAAAAATGTTTACAGCGGAGTTGAAGACGAGGACTTTTAGAAATACAGCGACAACATAATGTCACGCAGGAAACACTTCGACGGCTTGTTTCTCTGATTCCCTTGCTTACTTTTCCTTTTCGTTGCGTGTGATCTTCAGAAAAAGGATCGCGAGATGAAACGAGCGCCGAACGTTTTCTGCTCAACGGCGCAAAATCAGAGCATCAGAAGACGTCGTTATTAGCTGAGGATGAAGAAGCACGATCCTCCCATCTCCCCACTGCCAGGAAGCAGAGTATTCACTTATTTTCATTACTGCGCATTAACGCATTTAACTAGATAACTAGATAACTATCTCGGGCTTAAATTTCATTAACCTGTGGGTTCCCAGGCAACCGAAACGATAACACGAGACAGGGAAGCACTGGGACGGGCTGGCTAATGAATTTACGATTTTGGCCAGATAAGCCTACCTTAAACGAACTGTGCACCAGAGTCTCGTCCAGGTCTATCACCACGCACTTCTTCCCGTAGTCGTTGATGTTCACCTCGGGGAGGAGGTATTTCTCCGGAGGCTAGAGGGACAGAACACAGGACGAGAATGAAGGAGTTTCTTGGGAAAGAAGAGGGTGTTGATAGAAAAAATAGAAATAAAAGAGAAACTTCTGAAGCTGTAGCAGCTCGAGGTGGATGCTAAAATGTCAAAAGGAATGCAGTCAGCAGCAACATTCCAGCACTATGCCACAGATCCCGTGAAAAAAAAAGGGAAAATGTCACACGCAAACAGGAGATGACGGCGGGTCAAACGGATGCAGTGCGACCGCGTGATGGCGATTCGATGCTTTCTCAGTGCGTGTATTAATATACAGTCTGTCAGAAAATAACCACGAACGTGCAGGTCCGAGCTCTGGACGGACAAACGCTTTTTTTTTCGTAAAAATGTGATCAGTACCGCAAACATGAGCAACGTCCTGTGCGTACCACAGCGCGCTAAGAAAATAAATCACTTTTCTATTCCAGCCTGGTGTTTTATTGCTGCAGTGAATCCTCGGCTCATCAGCGAAACTGTGCACTCATAATTACGGCGTTAAGTATAAATTACGCAGCAGGGCGATGCGATAGAGCAGAAATATCCCACTACCATTACATCAGGACATTTGATATGTACTACCATATATAGATTTGGGGGAAACAAAAACCTGATAGCAAAACCATAGTGTTACGTTAGAAAATGTGAAGATTGTATTTTATATATTAAATATTAAACACTGTAAAAATCTGGGGGAAAGGGGTTACCAAAAATGTATTATTATTATTTTTTTTTAAAGGTCACCTTGAAAGATTTATAAAAAAAAAAAATAAAAAATTTAAAATAATAATAAAAAAAAGATTTAAGATATTTAAGGTTGATTTTTTTTAAATAGTTAAATATTTTTATTCCTTTACAGATTTTGCAATTAAAAATGACCAGAAGCATTTTTGCTGTTAAAATATGGCAGTTTTATATTTTTCAAATATGAATTTTACATATATATATATTTTTTTACAGATTTTGTTTACAAACTAATCAGAAGCATTTGATGTTTTGTTAAAATGTATTTTTAAATAATTTAAATAAATAAATAAATAACCCTTGACCCAGGAAGCGCTGTCAAACATTCCAGTCAGCACAGCAATTTTGTAAATGTAGTGCAGCACGTGCAGAGTCCAAAGCAAACAGGAAGTAGATTGGTGAAAGGAACTGAGCACCAGAGCCAGCGCAGGGGAAAGAAAAAAAATAAACCCTGAAAAAAGCGCCTCAGTCCCTCGGCATGCAAAAAAAAAAAAAAAAAAAAAGGATTAAATAAAACTAAAAACCACACCCACACACACAAGCATGAAGAACAGAACAAGGAGTAATACATACACCGGGCACAGGGATGACCTCAGCCTGCTCACACTGGGCCACGACACACCAGGAGAGATGAAGACAGAGAGAATACACAAACACAGGACAAGCGTGAGGGGACTCAACACACATACACACACAAAAACCAACACACGTTCCGGTGCATAGAGATTAAAATATGAGGATGGAATGGGGAACGCAGTGCCAAACTGAAGGTGAAAAAAGGGGCGGGGCAGGGCGGTCCGGGGTACCTTTAAGACGTCATCTAATCTCAGTCCAGAAAAGCAACAGCAATGTATGTAGTTAATACACCATGGAACTAAATGGCTGAAAATGATCTAAACAGACGTGTTGTACTGGACGACTTCACTTTAAAGCGATAGTTCAGCCAAAAGGAACATGGACAAAAAAAATAAATAAAAACTAGATTTGGCCCCAGATGCAGTCCATCAGCCGACGTGTCTGTAGTGTAATGTAATGATCCGGTTCGGAGCTCTGAGCGAGGGACTGCGCACGATTAAATCATCACACACTCGCCTCGAAACATGGCGAGGAAGCCAGATCACTTTCTTTCTCAGGATATAGTTTAAAAGTAGAATTGTACATATAATAATATTTATATTATACACACACATATATAAAATAATAAAGTACATTTAATTTAATATATACTGACCTATTCTGATACTAAACTAAACTGATTCTTCTTATTATTATTAATATTATCATCATCATACTTGCCTCAAAATAAATAGACCATTATTATTTTTATTTACTTAAAGCCGGTGGTGATGGCAATATGTTTATTAATATTACTGTTAACAAATGTATAATAACAATAATAATAAATAATTCTCATTTTACTTCACTCAAAATAAATAAAGTCATTAATTAAGTTATTTAGAAAATTTTATTTTATATTACTAATTAAATATAAATTAAATATATATTTTATTATTATTATTATTATTAGAGTGCCTTTTAAAGTAAGTGTGTAATGATTTAGACAGAATTGTTTGTAAAACATTAAACTTTCAGCTCAGAGCTTCCAGAAGAAGTAAAAGTGTCCTGGCTGATAAACTGCAGTCCGGATTCGGGGGGGGGGGGACATTTTAATTTTGGCTAAACTACTGCATCAATGATAAACAAGTGTGTGTGTGTGTGTGTTCCTCTCTCGCTCACCTTTGGTGGCGCTCCGTTCTCCTCCACGGGCGGAGGCAGAGGGCTGCTGGTGTTGTTGTTGGTGCTGGAAGGAGGATCGGCTTCATAACTCCGCAGGCAGCAGAAGAAGGAGCTGAATAAACTGCGCTGACTTTTCTTCTTCAGGCTGCTGCTGGACAGCGAAACTGGACCAGGAGAAAAACGCCACAAAATACATGATGGGGAAGAACTGATAGGAATAAAGATAACACTAGGCACAGCGAGAGAGAGAGAGAGAGAGAGAGAAACACTTAGGTGCATGTTGTTACAGGAAAATAATCAAATGATGGGTTGTTGTGAGGAGGAGTTCCTGTTACCGCCATGAAGCTGATAATTTCCCTGTAAAAGCAGGACCCGTAGCGTTTTATTACTCACAGCAACTTGACAAATGGTAACTATTTTCCATGTTAAGAGACACAGTTGTAAAACATAGATATTTCCTGTAATCACTTACATTATAGCAGATATTAACATTATAACCCCCCCAAATGTTATTTAGACCAAAACAAATCAACTTATCGAGAAACCGGAAAGCGCAAACACCTCTGTCCAGAAAACAAAGCGCTGCCACTGGAGACTCCTCCCATAAACAAACAAACACTGACTCCCAGAAAACTTCACCGTACCAATTACACTTTCTTCCTCCAAGCGCGTGCGTTACGGACGTGTTTGTGTAAACTGTACACGCTACTATTATTAAATTGAGAAAATAAATCCGCATCAAAATTTCATCAACACCTTCTGACCAAACAGAATTGAGTGTTCAACGGCGAGATCGTACAACAGACATTACGCAACGTGTAAATAAGATCCAGTCGGATAACTCAGGTTAAAGACGCTCAGTTGGTCATGACGGACTCCTCGGTTCAGCTCACTGGTGCGCTCGGGTGACGAAAAATTAAGAAGTCAATGTTACGGTGCCTTTGGAACAAATATCAGAGTTTCCGAACTTTAATAAGAGATTTAAAGAAGTTTAACTGATGAACGTGACTGACTGTAGGATTTTAAAATTTGCAAGACACTGCTTCGTTAACACACATATATATATATATATAATGTGTGTGTGTATGTATATATATATATATATATATATATATATATATATATATATATATATATATATATATATATACACACACACACATTATATATATATATATATATATATATATATATATATATATAAGGTGTGTGTGTATATATATATATATATATATATATATATATATATATATATATATATATATATATATATATATATATATATGTATATATATATATATATATATATATATATATATATATCTACAGGAACTAGACGATGCTTTTAGAGCAGCACGTGTACGTCACGTGATGACGAAAATGTCTCTCTTTTCAACAGTACTCAAGTGGCACTAAAGGTTACTCTCAGTCTTAACGTCACGTCCAGACACATGAGAAGAGTGTGCTATAAATATAAAAAATAAATTAAACAACTAAGTGGTGCTTGGCGATATGAAAGTTTACACTACTATCCTGAGGTTTTTTTTTCTCCAACCCTTGGACTAAGAACGAATTCACACTCCGGTGTGGCGAGATGCCACCCGAGTCACTCATGTCTCTCCTGCACTAATAATAATCTTGTGCATACCAGAGCCGCAGCGAGTGCTCCAAACACCGACACTGAGGTCACGGGCGAGAGAATGCCCTTTCAAAAATAGGGATGGGAGAGTGAAGTGGGGAGGCGGGTGGGGAAAAAGAGGAGAAAATGAAACGAGAGACCCTCTCTTCCTGACTCCACCCTGTCATCTATGGGCCTCCTGCTCCATTTTAAGGGCACGCTGGTATTTCGTTTATTTTCCGGACAGAAGGGAGAAGGCTCCGGTGTGCAGAGCGCAAGCAAAAGATAGAGGATAGAGGAGAGAGAGAGAGATCGAGAGAGAAAGAGGCAGCACCACATGAAGGAGGGGTTAAAAGGATCACACCGCCAATAGAAAAGCTCGATTCCTCTTCTGCCCATTTGGTGAGGGGGAAAAAAAAAAAACTGACAACTTTCAGACAAAAATATTACAGCAATCTGTTCAAAGGCTTCAAAAACTACGATACAATCAAATCTAATGTTTAACAGCACTATTAATTACCACAAACATAATCAAATGTTTTAAAAATACAAACTTACCACTAAAAGGAAGAACAACGTTAAAAATATATATTCATTTTATACTGCAAAATATTTTTGATTAGAAAGAACCGTGGCGTGTTTTTTTTTTTTACTTCAATCTCAACCCAAACCATTCTTCCTTCAGTATGATCAACGTTGCAACTTTGACACGTGTCTATATTAATGCTACTAAATACGTATTTAAACCAACTCACATTTGATTCGGAATTCTTTAAAAATAATAATAATAATTACATTAAATAAAAAAGACTTGTACGGATTTCTCCAGAATAACGACCCGTAAAAGACGGGCTCTTGTTTATTCTCCTCGATTTGGTCAGCAAGCTCTCCTCGTCCTACGAGATGGGTGCATCTTTTCAAACTCGGGTCGGCCCGACACGCAAAGCACTATCGTACGCGAGCTCACAAATGTGATTGACAGGAGATAGAGCGCATGCACCTCCCACCCAGAGGGCACGACCCTTTCAGTGTCCGTGTCGTCGGGATTCGAACCCACAAAACCTCTTCCCACATAAAAATCACAGGAGTGCAAAACTATTAGCACCCTTCTTAAAAACCACGAGGGCTATTAGCACACTTAAACATATGGCTTTCACTGCTTTAAAAATGATCGGCACCCCACCCTGGGAGAAGGCTGATCCTGTAATATCGAACGAAGTTAGAGATATTTGTAGATCATGATGAACGTTCCTCTGTGAAGAATTCTTCTATTCTT
>CM022770.1:21490676-21590676 GCA_012411365.1 Ameiurus melas | reverse complement strand
TCTCAGGACACCATGTACACACACATTCACGTACTCCTTCACTAGGGCCGATTTAGTTTAGCCGGTGCACTTACCGGGATGTTTTTGGAAGTGGGAGGAAACCAGAGGACCTGAGAAATACATGTGGACATGGGGAGAACATGCACGGAAACTATGAAGGTTAAGGATACTACAAACCATCCTATTAATCGTATGTCACAATCTTACGGTCGTCGATAATCCATGTGTCTGGTCCCGTCAATGACGTCCAATCACCTTTAAGACATAACTGTGGAACGTCACAGTGGCTTAAATATTCCCTCTTTGGTCCTACATACATAAATAACTCTACTTTTACACATCTCATTATTATTTCAGCTTTGACCATCCTGCTTTATGGACCAATCAAGGAAGGAGTCTCGGCTTTCCATTTTCTCTGTGACATGCCTTAATAACGTCCAGAGAGAGAAAGACAATAGAGGCTCATGACGGAAGGACGGTTTGTAACATGTGTACGTTCCCCAACGTATCTAAGAATGGCTATAAGTTGGTTAACAATAACGTTTTAAACATTGCAGTCGTCTTCAAATTGCTGAGATAAAAGTGGAAACAAGTTGAGATGTACCGCTATTAGAAAACAGTGAAGTTCATGGTGACAGTTATTCGGGCTGCATTACACCATCCTGTCATTGATTATTTTCCTATAACAGCATGGCACAGTGAGTGTTTTATTCCTTACATATTTATCACCCTAATCCCCCACTCCCCACCACCACCCCACCAATAAATATCCAGATGTATTTATTTATGTCCCTTTTTTTTCAGCCGGACAATAGAGTTCTCTGAAAATAACTTTCCCGTCCACACAAACATGCACCCAGGACGAAAACAACTTTAGTGTGTAAAATGCCATGTCGAGCTTCTCTTGTAGCCTACAGCAGGTTTATCTTACACAGCGCAGCCATCCACTGCAGTGCTGGAGTGAGTGAGATCTAAATATACCCCATAACCCCCCGCCTCAACATCCACCACCAGCCACACTGCCGGAACATCGGCACTCTCGAACCAGTACGGATGCATTAAGACAAACTGCACCTTCGCCCCTTCCCCCTTTTCTTTTCTTTTCTGGTTCTTTTTGGTGGGAGCTTGCTATCTGCTCTTCTAATATCCGGGCTTCCCACAAGAGTGGACCTGAGGTTAGTACTTACTGATCGTCTTTCCTTTACCTACACACACTTTCACAGCGGCTTTATCGAATTACTGAGAAATCTCTCGTGCACTCCATCATTAAAAAGATAACATTTTCGGTGTGCATGCTCTCCGTGTTCACTTTTAGGTCAAAGTAATAGTTGTCAAATGATGAATTAAGGTTCCATGGGAGTTATTTATTGGAGGCGATTATAAAGCCCCCGTAGCGGAGTGAAAGCCCTGTATAAATGAGCAACTGCTCGGGCTATAATAGGAAGAGGTTGCTCGGAGCAGCTGACGGTGCTGTTTCTGAGGAGCTGTGAAACGGACACTCCCATTTAAGTCGCTCCACGGCCTTCGACTTCCTCTGCGAATTTGACGTGCAAATGGTTGCAGTAATTTTACTGCATTATTTTTTGCATGTAAATGAGATGTCTTCAGGTCTTTCGGTCGTACGGGAGACATTAAGAAACTGCTGTTTATTCTGATGAAGTTGTACAGGGCACGTATTTATGTATCATTTCTAAACATGACAAAAAGAAAGAAAGAAATAGAAAGAAATAGTTATCGTTGTTTTGTTTTTTGCAAGAAATTGGATCATTTAAGGACGGTGGCATGCTTTTATTTAGTTTGGAGAGAAAAATGGTGCATCAGATCATTACTCACACCCATTCCCATTAAGTCCACTGCAATACTGTCCAGAAGTCAGATGCATATTGTGAATCAATTTACTGATTCGACTCCTTCGAACAAACCCGTTTAAGTGAACGGAAGGCAGCGAGATGTGATTCAATTAGGTCAGCACTCAGAGCGGAAATATCATCAGAATCACATTTACTTTAGTCACTTTCTTAAAAAATTAAAACAATCACTTCTATGGCGAAGTTGTTCCTACATACGATTCAATTTCAAACGCACAATCCGGTTCAATTAATAGTGATGCTGTTTAACCGCACTGTTTCTGTAGGTTTAGTCTAAACCATAACAACTTGGTGGCATCATTATTATATAGGCCTATATATATATAATATTTATTTTAAGACACCGACAATTTTTTTTTGTTAAAAAAAAAAAGAGAGAAACTTTCTGTTCGCCATCTGAATTGTTTCATTTGATTCATGATTCAAACTAACGAACCGAGTCGTTTCAAATGAGCCGATTCGTTAGTATGAGTACTTCACGTAAACGAATCGCTTAACATACGACCTACATCCACGGTCATATTAATTAACCGATTCATTGTATTAATATCGATATTACACTGATATAAAATAATGTATAGGATGATCATAGGCTGTATTGTCATAGGAAATCCTAAAAACAAAGCCATTTGTGCTAAGCTCTCTCCTTTTCTATCTAATGCTTCCGACAGATGAATTCGTTAAAAGCCGTTTAAACCGACACCGCGGTACAGAAGGTTACGTTATTGTCAACGTTAACAGAATGTCCTCAGAAGATTGACGTTTTTTAAAGACAGATAAAAACCGAAAAGTTTGTAACAGACGAAGCAAGTTAGTTGACTCACAGGAACACGCGCGAGCTCAAAACAGGTACTGTACAGCAGGTGAAAATAGCAGGGCACTTATGGTAACCATGGAAACGAATGCGGGGGGCGGGGGTGTGTAGGGTGGCAAAAACTTTAAGCCAATCAGCGTTGAGATCGCTTAGAGCGCGTGGGATAGGAAAAGTCAGACTCAGAGAAAACTCTCTCTCTCTTATCTCGCCACCCCCTTCTCTCTCTTTCTCACTCTCCTCCTCTCTCTCTCTCTCTCTCTCCACCCCCCCCCATCTCTCTCTCTCTCACTCATCTCTTTTCACTCACTCTTTTTTTTTTTTTTTTTTTTTCTCTCTCTCTCCCTCTCCCTCCCTCTCCATCTCTCTCTCAATCACTCCCTCTCCCCCCTCTCTCATCCTCTCTCTTCTCTCTCTCCCTCTCTCTCATCCCCTCTCTTTTCTCTCTCTTTTCTCTCTCTCTCTCACTCACCCTCCCCCCCTCTCACCCCCTCGTCCCCCTCTTCTCTCTCCCTCTCTCATCCTTCTCTCTCTTTCTCTTCTCTCTCTCTCATTCACTCTCTCTCTCCTTCTTCTCACTCTCTCCTCTCTCTCTCTCTCTCCACCCCTCTCTCACCCTCTCTCCCTCCCTCTCTCTCTCTGTTTCTAAGTGTTTCAGTAAGAAAAGTGACAACAATGGACATTTTATCTTGTTGGTAAGTGTTTGATATTAATCTAATACCCTTGTATTGAATGAAAAACAAATTCAGAAGTTTAATTTGCCAAGTAGACTATTTAAAAAAAATAGTAAAATAAATAAATAAATAAATAATAATAAAAAATTAATAAAATATATATACAGTAATATATACCTAATATGAAGAAAGTAATAAAGGATATAAATACAGAATACAAACCGAAGTTTACAAATAAGAACGCAGTCGCGTCTAATTGAAGAGAAATCGAATCACATTAAGCAGAACTGAATTATTTTATGTGTTATGTAAAAGTAACATGTTATTGTATTGGTGTCAGTAGTGCCGAGCTCTATAAAAGCACAATACAGGTTGAACATGACCAATAACGCTGTCTAATAGATTGTAAACAACACTGTATGTATCCAGAATGAGTTCTGCGTTAAGGTTACGTTAAGGTAAAGTCGTCGTACTGCAATAGTTTGAATAATATTTGTTTGTCTATCTGTTTTATCTGTTGCTTTCATTCCTCTCTTGGCCTGTAGTTTCCACTTTGGATTTCGGTGCTAGGTCTAAATCATGGGGATCAAGGCGGCCCTGCCTAAGGCTGAGCTCTACCTCTACACTGCTGTCCTCTCTCTGGCTATCCTGTGGGCGGGAAGTTGGATCATCGAGGCATCCAGCGGTGAGTTATACCACATTTCTGGAAAAAGCGATGAGAATGGGATTAATATGGACAGTTTTGTGAAGGATACCACTATATTAGACAGTGATGAGAGGCTCCGAGCGAAACACATTATATCACACACAGAAGGAGGTCTAATTAACATCATCCCAGTTGGGGATTGTGTACTATTTTTAACATTACAGAATATTAAAAGGGATGGCGTTACGAGTCATTTTAGCCCAGCTGTTGAAAGTTGAAATGAAGAGCTCGGTTCAGTGCGCTTGGATTCTGTCTAATTTGTAAGTCACTTGCCAAATGTATAGATGAGATCTTGCAGGCAGGGGTCATGAATCTGTATTAGATCTTTTGTGACTTACACCAAGCAAAAGATCTGCCTCGTGTAAGAGTTATTCAGACTCGATCATGAATCAGCGTCGACTCTGAATGACATAAATATCACAAGGGGATTTCAGCACCCACCATCCATCCACATATTATGTAATACCGTAACTGTTTATTATTCATTTTCCAAGAACACAGTCAGATCTCTGATAAAATAGGGATGGAGGTTTGAATTATTACAGTTTAATAAATATATCGTTAAGATCTCTGTCAGGTTTAGCTCAGTAGTCCTCCAACCAACATTTAATCAATATATAATGTTCATTATATAAAATTTACACTGAGAATGATTTCTGTTGATATATTGTATATATCGTCGCCTTTTCACAAGGAACAAGTCATATGTCATGCGATGATGGACATTCATTCATCTTCCGTAGACGATTTATCCTTGTCAGGGTTATGGTGGATCCAGACCCTATCGCAAGATAGTCCTCGCTGTAGAACCAAAAGTCCAGGGGGGTGGAGCTGGACCTGATATAACTCCTCCTATAAACCTGCCCCAACTCCTAACCTTATAACATGGAGCAACACATTAAACAACACATACAGGATTTCCAGCATGACACACGACTTTTGGCTCGACTCTGCCCAGGTAGGAGGAGCTGGATCAGATCTGACTCCACCCCCTGGACTTTTGGTTCTGTACCGAGGGGTACAAGTTTATCCCAGGAACACTGGATGTAAAGTGGGAACATTCCCTAAAACAGGACCACACATTCACACACTTGTTTACACCTTGCCAATGTACATACTGGTATGTTTTTTGGAAGTCCACATAGACATTAACCCGAGCTCAGGATCGAACCGTAGACTCTATAGCTGTGAGCTCCAAGATGTAATTTTCCACATTAAAAAACAATTACACAAGGAAATGAAATCTACAATATTTTCTTCAATTTGTATTATATATATATATATTTTTTTTTTATTTCCAGAGAATGTTAACCGAAAGGCCTTTAAGGGGAGTGTGAAACCAGGATGGCACTACTTTGGCAGAAAAATGGTGAATATGCTAGATTGTATTCTTAAACATTTTTACACAAAGAGGTGAAGCTTATTCGTGGCACTAAAAGCCATAATAAAGCACGCTGGGATTGCTCACATCAATTATTCAGTATTAGAGTGCACAGAAGAGATGCACATTTCAGCATTTATGAAAGCTTCATTCCATTTTTATTCGTGATTCTTGATATGATTGATTATAAAACATTCGGGAGTGTGGTGTTGCTCTAAAATAACGAACGACCGGCAGGTGCTGCGATGCGGACTAATGCGAAAGTCCCAAAAGTTGATTATTTTCCTAGAACTGCACATCCCTAAGTGTTGTATTTCTTTCGTACCACAGAAAGTTTCCAGTGATTCATTAAAAAAGAATATTTATTTTAACAGTATTTATATTTAACTTAACATCCAGGAAACAAGTTAGTTCCTGTTACCTTTTCACAGAAACCTTGCTGCTGAAATGAGATCAGCTCTTGGTAGTGCACTCAGACGTCAGGACCTTGTGTAGTAACCAATTTTTCTCTCTTCAGGACGTCGCTGACTTTGAGTGGGCGATGTGGTTCACCACCTTCCGCAACCACATCTTGTTCGCCCTCTCCGGTCATGTGATCTTCGCCAAAATCTGCTCCATGATTTCTCCCAAGGTGGGTCGGGTTGCTTCCCCATTACAACGATAACTGTTTATGCATGTGCGTTTACAGACTGCATGGGCTGATATACATTTAGTTGACGGCTTATTTCGTTTATTGAATTCTACTTAATAAACTGTTGGAAGTTGTTTACTACATCAATAATTGTTTTCAATTCAAGCACTATAAAGCTGTACCAAACTGTTTATTGTAATAAATACAAACTGCATTATTTTTTGCTGTCTGCTTCCTGTGAAGATTATAAATGGATATAAGGTAAAGATAATTTTTTTAATGCTTTTTAAATGCATATTTCCATTTAATTTCCATTAACTCATCTTCATAAATGCATGCTTTCTTTATGCTCGTCTAGTGCTTAATTAGTCTCCTTAGTAAATGCATTCTTATTACATTTTACACCACAGCATAGTTGAATTCTCGATTCTGATTGGCCAGAAGGCGTTCATTCAAAGCGCCTGTTCGTTTCTATAGTAACAACTTACACAGGGATTAGTATGATGGAAGGTCCACATGAATGGATCAAGGAAATGCATTATCGTTGATAGCAGTTATGGAAGGAGTCTCCAGTAACGGTCAGAGGTAATTAGTTTTCAGTGCGCGATAATAGATTATTTTTGCTCTTCTAATGCGTTCTTTATCCTGATCCACAGCACAGGTCTCTGATCTACATGTTGTATGGCTTCATGACCGTGCTCGTGATCATGGGCTGGACGTACGTCTCTCTCATCCTGTCTCACTGCATCCTCCTCTACAGTGTAGCCCTCATAAAGAGGAAGTGGTTCTGCTTCCTGGCTGGACTCACCAGCTTGGCCACTTTCAAGATGGAGCCCTTCAACGCTTGGCAGGTGGGTGGCTGTGCTACTGATTTGTTCTCGTTCATTTCGCGGAACATCTAGATGGAACGTGAATAAAACGTCAGTGTCCAGTCCTTTTAAACATCCCCGTAGTAACTAAAATGAAGCTCTGACATTTTCATTCCTGATTCTGGAACTGTTCTCTGTCTTTTTTTTTTTTTTTTTTTTCAGGCTGGGTTCGTCACCAGCACCTTCGACCTTCAGGATATCCTGTTCTACGGCGGCTGTGGGTTCTCCATCATGCGCTGCATGAGTTTCGCGTTGGAGAACTGCGAGAAGAAGGATGGCCATTACAGCTTCATGGATTTGATCAAGTACAACTTCTACCTCCCTTTCTTCTTCTTCGGACCCATCATGACGTTTGATCGGTTCCACGAGCAGGCGAGTCCCTCATGTCCTTTGTGTCTCATTGCCAGCACTTTGATAATAAATTTATCGTAAATACTAAATTGCTACACAGTCATTTACATAGTCAGTGCATTAAAGGAGTACTACAATCTTTTCCAACCTAATCACACTGGTCATTGCATGTGTTGTGTGTGAATGTGCATTTACCATAAACAATAATTTCAGTATATTCCCCTGTGCTAAGACAAGAGCCAAAACAATTCCATCAATAAATGCAAGTTTAAAACTCAACTATTAAGACTCTTTTTATGGATTTTTATAAAACTTTCCAACATGAGCGCAAAACTGTAAAAAGTAGTTCCGCTTACTGTCACTTTTCCTGAAGGTTTTGTCATATCCATGCAGCACCAGATCCACACAAGCATAAATCCAGACAAGATTAGTCATACAACGGTAGTCACATATATGCTACACATACCGTAGCGTATATCCATTCTCTACACCGCTTATCCTACTGGGCCAATGGGAACCTGGAGCCTATCCCGGGGAGGCGGGGGTACACTCTAGACGGGGTGCCAATCCATCGCAGGGCACACACATTCACACACCCATTCATTCACTACGGACACTTTAGACATGCCAATCAGTCTACCGTGCGTGTCTTTGGACTCGGGGAGGAAACCGGAGTACCCAGAGGAAACCCCCCGCAGAACGTGAAGAACATGCAAACTCCACACACTCACGGCAGCGGCAGGAATCAAACCCCTAACCCTTTAGGTGTGAGAGTATTCCTTTAATAATTTGAGCTTTGTAATGGGATGTCGTTCTGTCTTCAGGCCAACAACCCTAACCTGATACGTAAAAATCGAGAGATGTGGAACATCACCATCCAGGCTTTGGTGCACCTTGGAGCCATTTTGGTGGTGGATGTGTTCTTCCATTACCTGTATATTTTGACTATCCCGAATGACATGAAGCTGGTGAAAGACTTGCCTGATTGGTCATTAGGTCAGTTTCATCTTCCTATAGTAATGTAACACAGTCATCAAATACGACAACACTAATTATCATGAATGATCACTAATTCTCTTGAATAGTCTACAACAGAGGTCAGATTTGACATAAATCCATATTTAAAATTAGAGCAGGTGAAGTAAAAAAAAAAATACAAACATTAGAAACATAGAAACAGATATATATAGTCCCACCCAGTAAGTTTCTTTTGACTGGTTAAAGTTCACCCGGAGTAAAGTTGGCGAGAGGTGTGCGTCTTTCACATCCCGCATCCTTTCCCCTTCGCTTTTCCATCAGAATTTGGACTAAACGCGTTATTCGCCGAAGTAAGAATTCAAAATCGTCAATATTCACACCCCAGTGGGCGTGTCTGGGGTGGATTAGGAGTAAACACTACAAACCAAATTCCTTCGAGTAGTCTACCATTCCAGAATTTTCATACATCGATGTGGATCGTTTTTGTCTGCCTTCCAGCTGGTCTGGCTTACTCAAACCTGGTGTACGACTGGGTGAAATCAGCCGTCATGTTCGGCGTCATCAACACAGTGTCTCGCCTAGACCACCTGGACCCTCCCCAGCCCCCTAAGTGTATCACCATGCTGTACGTCTTCGCCGAAACGTAAGTATAGACACGTTACCTTGACACATAGAATAAAAAAAACCAAACCAAAAGCAATTGCTTTTAACTCATTCAAATTTTGTTGAACATTTCTAGGCACTTTGACAGAGGCATCAACGACTGGCTATGCAAGTGAGCAAAAACGAACCCACTCATGTGGGTTATATATATAAAGAAGTACTCAGAATGATATATTTTCGGGCACGGAAACCAAGACATGCATCTAAAAGGCCTACAACAGTATGCTATTAGGTGTAGAGAACAAGTCTTCCTTTTGTTTACTATCAAGGTATGTCTATGACTACATTGGCGGAAATCATGACAGAATCTTCAAGGAGCTGGTCGCTACAATCTGCACCTTTATTATCACTACTTTGTGGCTCGGACCTTGTGAGCTGGTGTACATTTGGTCCTTCTTCAACTGCTTCGGCCTGAACTTTGAGCTGTGGGTGGCTAAACTTTTCTCCTTGCCCCCTTTGTCTACCATCGAGGTATGATGCAATCAAAATTCAGTTTATTACATTGTGATGAGGCACGGCAGGAATTTCGGACTATTAGGAATGTGACTAGACACGCCAACACGGTGGGCATGCGGTTATAGGAACATAATCAATGACAGGGTGGTGTGATGCATCCTGAAGTAGAGTATTTGAAGTGAATAAGGCAAATTTTCTTTTTACAAAAAACAGGTAACTTGTCGTTACGGAGAAACCACAAAGGCCTGAAACTTTCCCATGATTGTTACAAAGCGCATTGACACTGGAGACTCCTTCCAAAAAATGCTAGATACAACTTCTCCTCATGGAGAAGAAAATGAATCAACACCTTCTGACCAATCAGAATCCATAATTCAACAGCACTGTAGTGTAAATTGTTTTAATGCAATAAAGGTCTGTCAGGATACACAACATTATCATATTTTGTGGGGGTTTTTTTTCAATTTTTCTTAAAGGGTCTTATGTCTGAGGCAATGTCCCGGCGTATCAGAGGGCTGTTCAATGCTGTTAACTTCTGGCAAATCGTCCTGTATAACGTCCTCGCACTAAACAGCCTGGAGTTTGCCAAGTTGGTGGCCAAGAGACTGTTGTTTAAGGGTAAGTGACATTTTAACATAGTCTTATAGAATAATGCAGAATTATACTAGTATAGGACATACGTAATTGAGTCAATAACGGAATAGTTTGGCCACAAATGAAATAATCTCTCCAAATATAGATGATTAGAAGTCTCGTGATTGGCGTTTGTTTTATTTCGGTTTTGAACTGGAGCTTTGAAGCTTTTGAAGCCACTCAAAATCTGAAAGAACCAAACTTCACACACAAAACATGTCTTATCTAATCAATTGTATTCAGAATGAACTGAAACGTATGCATTTCTGTTCTGGCTGGAAAAAAATGTTCAGTTCTTATAAAGAATAAAACAAGTTAAAAATGGTATATTTCACTCATGGGATATCCTATCGCTAAGTAGTGGACAGAACATGAGGAAAAGCTTTTCTAAAAGCTGCTCTGTTTGCTGTTGTTTCTCCCCCAGGCTTCCCCGTGTCCACTCTCTCGGTGCTGTTAGTGACCTACTGCGGAGTACAGCTGGTGAAGGAGCGCGAGCGGAAACACGCCCTGCTCGAAGAACCCGAGCCGAGCAAACCCAAATCCGATTAGACGAGCAGACAGCGACGTTTTGCCGAGTCCGAGCTTCTCATACCAAACCCAAGCAGTACCCGTCACCGTGGTTACCGCTCGAAACAAACCTGTTTAATAAGCACAGGGCGTTTTTTTAACAGTGAAAAGGCCTCAAGTGCACTTGCCGTATACTTTCGAAATCTTTTTTCAGAGACTGCCACATAAGAACCAAGTGCATTTTTTTTATTCATTTTATTTAAATCTATTATGGATTGTCTGGAGAATGGACTTGCCAAATATTTAATGCAGATATAATATATTGAACGATTAAAGATGAGAAAGTCTTTAAGGGTTTGTGTCTGTTGTTGTTGTTGTTGTTGTTGTTCCCATCATCATAAATGACAGGCTTTGTCTGGAGATTAAAATCTACTTCTTATAATCTCTCCAAATCTTTTACTTCATAAAAGTAGTTAATAGACAGCTATTAGTCAGTCCCGCCAGGATTTAGCGATCTCAGAAATGAACACAAACTCAAGCAAACTCTGCAAGTTTTCTTCAGATCTGGGCCAAGACGTGTCATGTGACGTCATCATAACGTGCATTCCGCCAAAGCTTTCTTCAATTCACGTGAGTCGACCTTGAGTACAGCTGAAAGGTCTCATTTACCAACAAACATCACAGCAAAGGTTTCGCCAGTTCCAGGAGTTTTCCACAAAAAAAAGCACAAAATACTCTGTAGGATGCACCGCAAATTAAGTTGAAAAAAAAAACCTGCAGCAAAATCAAGCATCTTTGACCGCAACAATCTCAGAAAAACTCAGCGAACTCCTGTACGGACTGATAACGCATTGGTGAACTTAGTTCTGCTAAAAGGGAAGATGATCCATAATGCTTTTTATCCTTTAGGAGAAGATTTTTGTACATCATATCATATACACCAATTCTTTCATTAGAACCACGTCCTACATAATCAGACTTGATTAGTATATTGACTAGTTACTGATTTTTGTGTGTGTGTGTAATTTATGAGCCAATGGAAGTAAAGATTCTATATCAGAGATTCAGCCCACTTTCTTTAATGATGTGGGTCGTCAACGTTCATTTGACCAAAAAAGTTTTCATGCTAAAAAGGTTTTTTGGCTTCTCTCTCTGGAGGAACCCTTAATAAATATTTTGTAGAAATCTACAACAAAGAATTTTTCTTTCAGAGAGGGCCCCCTTTACAAATTCCTTTTAAAAATCAGCCAAAGATCTCTTGAGGAACCTTTTAAGGATCGCGTAACAAGGTTCCTCAATTCAAGTTCTGACGTTCAACCCATCCTTGCTCTAGCATAGGTGTCTAGCTGTGGTTCACTGGTGTTCCATCCAAGATGTGTTCCTGCCTCATGGCCAGTGTTACCGGGATGGTCTCAAGATCCACCATGACCCCGACCAGGATAAAGCTCTTACTGAAGATGAAAGTCTTCTTCTAGTTATAAAAATGTTCTAAAGACCACCATAACATCAACTGGAGACCAGGTAAAAAAATGTACTGTAGTAAATGGTCAGCTGCTGTTAAGATCTAGGAAGTAATTATGGAAGGAAAAATGGATGGAAGTCTCCTGGATTGGACTTGGGAAAACCCTTCCCAATATTTAAATTATAGGCAGAACAGCTACATACTAATGTGTGCCAAAGTGTAGGTGATTTGCATTCAAACTCATGTCCCTCAGCAGTATTCTCCTCTTAATATTCAAAGCATTTTCTGCTCTCCTTTTTGGTCAATGAGCATTCTTTACTCTACCTGCTTTTTTTCTTCACCATCTTTTCCTTGGTATAGTCTACTTTGCCAACATGTGAGCTGTTGGTTAGAGCCTTTTGGTCAAGATGGCGGCAGTAAAGGGGGAGGGAAGATAAAGGTATCTCAAATGTCAGGCCCTCCAAATGTGAGTCCTGTGGCTTTACTCGGTTCTAAAATTAAACACAGCTGATAGCCAGTGGCAGCTGAGTGGCAAAGCTACACTACACCAGCCTCCATTTCTCTCTCATTGAGTCACACTGTTAAGCCGGCCAGTCCAGCAGTGGGAGAGGAGCCGGACACCCTCCTACTTAAATACCACGCTAACGGTGCCCACGAAACCTTGACAAGATGGCCGCCTTGCCAGTGGACCCAGTGACAGAGCCTCGTATGTACCAGCAGTCGCTTCTTCTGGATGGCCTCTGTGAACTTCTTGAGAACGACAAGTTTGTGGACTGTATCCTGAAGATTAAGGACCAAGATTTCCCTTGCCACAAGCTGGTGCTGGCTGCCAGTAGCCCATACTTTAAGGCCATGTTCCTCTCTGACTTGGAAGAGAGCAAAAAACGAGAAGTAGTCCTGAAAGATGTGGATCCAGACATCATGAGGATGATTCTGAGGTACCTCTATACCTGTGACATCAACCTGACTGAGCAGAACGTCCAGGACATCTTCATGGCAGCCAACATGTACCAGATCCCTTCCATATTTAGCGTTTGTGTATCCTACCTGGAGCATAAGATGGTACTGAGCAACTGTCTAGCCATCTTCAGGCTTGGACTACTGCTGGAGTGCCCGAGACTGGCATCAAAGGCTCGGGACTACATTTGTAACCGCTTTGAGCTCATCATCCGGGACAAGGACTTCCACCAGTTGGGATCTGGAGAACTGGCTGCCATTATCACATGTGATTCCCTTAGTGTTGAAAAGGAAGAGATGGTGTTTGAAGCTCTAATGGAATGGGTCGAGTATGATCAGGTTGAAAGGGTGAAGGATCTGCCACAACTTCTGCACTGTATACGGTTTCGTCTGATGCCACCTGCTTATTTTAAGGAGAAAGTCGAGGGTCACCGGTTCATCAAATCCAACCAGGAGATCGAGAAAGATCTACAGCTTATCAGAGATGCACAAAAGGGACTTCTTCCAAAAGTCACAGGGCCATCAGGCAAGAAGGCAGGAGCCAAAGTAAGTGTTGAAGATGAGGATGAAAATGATGAGGGTCTGCTTCCTGGGATCCTGAATAATAACCTACGCTTTGGAATGTTTCTAACGGACTTTATATTAATGATTAGCAACACGGGGACGTTTGCCTACGACCCTGAAAAAAATGAATGCTACTTAGCCTCCTCATCTACTGAGATACCAAAAAATCACTGCAGCTTGGTGACCAAAGAGAATCAGATCTTTGTGGCTGGAGGACTCATTTATAACGAGCAAAACACAGAGGAACCGTTCAGCTCTTACTTCCTACAGGTAACATTTCAGCAAATCTATTATGCTTATCATCTCATACTGGTGTTATTTTGTTTGCTTACTTGTTGTGTACCAACACTAAATTCGTCCGCGTTACAAACGCATGCAGTATGTCACGCATCATTTGCTCCATACACGGTGCCAGTGATTCATCTAGCCCTCATCAGGGATCAATGCACTATTAAAACAGGTGTTAGGGCTACAAAGCTTATGAATCATTTTGTCTACTTCATACATCATGACCTCTGATGCTATTATCACATTATGAACGTTGTGGACTTTAACTGTTTTCCTCAGCTCAGTGATTTAGCTTCAAAAGGACATTTTGTGACCGATTGAAGCAAACAATAGCGCAAGCTCATTTGTATGCTGCATGTTCTTCCACGTCTCTCCCTGCCAGTTTGACCCCATGAGCACTGAATGGCTCGGGATGCCCTCAATGCCAAGCCCCCTGTGCCTCTTCGGGCTCGTTGATGCCGAGAACTCCATCTTGGTCGTAGGTGGAAAAGAGCTGAAAGAGGGAGAGCACGCTTTAGACACTGTCTTGATCTACGACAGACAGTGAGTACAGCCAAGGATTAATTTTAACGATTCATTTCTCTTCATAAAATTCTTAAACTACTATAATAAACAGCTCAAAAGTCTTAGCAACAAGTTCAGGAAAGCAACGAATACAACGCATCTTTACAAATCGTGGCTTGCAAATCAGAAAAATCACACGTTTACATTAACGTGTTTGTTCAAACGTTATCATTTCTATAGTTTCTATAGTAACTTGGGATTTGTATAGTGGACCCTCCACGTGAATAGATTTAAAGACATTTCATTGCTGATATGGTGAAGTTTTATGTAAGATATTCAGCATTAAAATGTTTGGAAGAGAGAAAATTAGAGTGGCTGGTGAGAGAACGACGGTTTATATCTGCAATACTGTAAATGATAACAGGAACGAGATGGTTTTTTCGTGAACGTTCCACCAGATTAAATATAATTCAATTGTAATTGCTGGCGAATTGCTGTATTATAAATGAAATAAAACACTTCAGGGGGTGTACCATTATTGGTAACATCACACCACCACGTTGTTGATTATTTTCCTATAAGAGCATGCCCAGTCATGTTTTACTGTTAGCATTATCTTTATGGGTTCCAACCTGCTGATAATTGAAATTTTAAAATCAAATAATATGAACTGAAATATATACATGACACAAAGAGGGTGTTCATAATTTAATACCAGGCATTAAATCTAATATAAATTGTATTGTTAAAATATAACAATAGTTATGGTCACAGTAATTTTTCATAACAATTGAATTAAAAAGCAGTTCACATTTGGATCGTACTGTAGATGTTTACTCCTCAGAGGCGATAAGGACATCATCATCATCATGTTTTTCTTCATGTAGATCTTTCAAATGGGGCGAATCAGACCCGGTTCCGTACTCAGTCTACGGCCATGGGACCGTCTCACATAACGGGCTCGTCTACGTCCTGGGTGGAAAATCGGACAGCAAGTATGTTGGTCTTTCTTCTTTGTTCTAAACTAGCTAAAGGAACACAGTGATATTATGCTAGCAAGTTTCACACAAAGAATTCCTTTAGCCACCACAGATTATGGGTTTATGTTATATAAAAGGAAGTGCCTGAGGAGAATGTGCGTCTACAACCCCGCGAAGTTCGAGTGGAAGGAGCTGGCGCCCATGAAAACCACTCGTTCCCTGTTTGGTGTCACCGTCCACAAGAAGAAAATCTACGTGGTGACAGGAGTCACTGACGACGGCCTGACCAGCAAAGCTGAGGTTTATGACATCGCTAAAAACACGTGAGTGACACACTCATCTCAAACTCCACTTTATAACCTTGGCCTTAATTTTACAGTTAACCTCCGGTTCTTCTTAAACTCCTCTGAATTTTTCAGCTTGGAGCGATCAAATCTTCAATTTCTTTTATCCTATTCTAAATAATTTGTCAGAAAAGTCTGGATGTCGATCATTTCTGTGGCAGAGGGGAGATGGAGCCGATGGCATCATTGCCATCTACTGGGATGGGGTGGTAGTGCAGGATAGGTTTCAGAGGGTTATCTAGAAAGTAACAGCTCTAATATATTTTCTCAAACCAGATAGAAATACCAGATGCTTTAATATTATTATCATTTTTGGTTTTTGCAACTTTACATACTTAGCCAGTTTCTCAGTCTCATATCTTTGCTTAGCTAATATGCTAATCATAAAATTTGTTGCACTAAAACATAAATTATATATATATATATATATATATATATATATATATATATATATATATATATATATATATATATATATATATATATACACACACACCCCAATTCCAACCCAAGCTAGAATTCAGACAGACAGTTTTTCTTCATTAAATACATTTTTTTAAAGTAAAAAAAAAAAAAAAAGAAAGAAAGAAAGAAAGTATTTTATTTTTAAAAGAACAACCGCTATCCTCTGTGAGGGACGAAATGTTAAGCCAGGTTGCTAGCAATCGGCTAGTCAGTTTCCGTTAGCACATTTAGCTACAACTAACATGCTAATAATCAGATGTAATCCTAAAAACATATTGCGTACACCTCAATCAAACTATTATCTAGCAAATTGCCTCACATCATCCTTATTATTCCACAGTAATAATAATAAAAAATGTTCGCTAGATAGCTAGTTGCTACCCTTGCTAGCCCTGCTGATATTCCACATGTGAATGTGCTGATTTTGAACAGTATTGACATTCGAAGTACAATGGACAATGATTTACGCGATTATTGCATTTCACAGCAAGTACATTTAGGTTCAAATTTTGTTTCATATACTTCTGTCCCATATACCAAATTTCCAAATCATTGGTTCTGTTCGCTCACATTGTCGCACTGTAACTACGGTGAATTTTATACAACAGAAGACAACTACTAATATTTCTAGGGTTAAAAATTTGAAAGAAGCTCTGTCGTGTGACCCAGGTGGTCCGAGTTCGAGGAGTTCCCCCAGGAGAGAAGCTCTCTGAACCTGATCTCGCTGGCCGGCAGTATGTACGCTGTGGGAGGCTTCGCCATGATGCCCAACGAAACCACAGAGAAGCTGGAACCCACCGAGATGAATGATATCTGGAGGCGAGTCATCGGCTCATACGTAGATAATCGTGAGCAGGGACGTTTCTTGCGACAAGTGGTACAAGCGGTCGCTTTTTTAACATAAACGTGCAAAAACCTGCCCGACCATGGCAGCTTGCTAGTGCTAGGATTTCAGCTTGTAACCACACAATCTGTAGCCCAAAGTATTCACTACCACCACAGCAACCACCACCACTTGGTCATTGGTCTTCCAGCTTGACTTTAGCTTACGAGCCTTTACACTCGTGTAAATAATTAATAAGTGCGACTATTTTAAATACCACTCTGAATAGGAACTCTCGTCTTACTCTTACATCTATAATTTGGCCCTAAAAAAGTCCCTCATTACTTCCAATGGGTTTTGGTTCTTGCGCTATGAGATGAATGTTGCTAATAAGTAACCTTTTCAGCATCTTTCAACCCTTCAAAAGTTGTTTGGTATCACTTCATATTTATAGAACAGTACATCCCGAAGCGTTTTATTCTCCGCATACCACAGCAATTTGCTAACGATTGATTACAATCACGCGTTTATATTTATTAAAGAGGAAGACGTCGTAGTTTTTATCCAGTTATAGTTACATTTAACGTTGTGCAAGGAAGAATCAGGTAGGAGGCGTGGCCTAAATATTCCAAGGCTCAACTGCATGTTAGAAGTGATTCGGATGATAGTACGGATAACATCTTTCACATTTGATTGATATGATCTGCAGATTGACTAGAACGCAAACCTTTTAAGACCTTCATTTATGTCTTTTTGTCAGTGTGAAATGTTGATGATACTAATCCTGATCTCCCGGACCTCACAGGTTTGATGAAGAGGAAAACTGCTGGTCTGGGATGCTGCGGGAGATCCGCTACGCTTCCGGCGCCACAGTGTTAGGAGTACGCCTCAACGCTTTACGACTCACTAAGCTGTAATCGACAAGCCTCGCTACACCTATTGCACATGAAGTTTAGTATGTGATGAGCACTGGAACTATTACCGGTTTCCACAATCACGAATAGGTGTATGAACTTTAAATAAATAAACAAGCAAAGAGAACGACGAACGACCCTGGAAGACGTACGAGTGCAAAACCTGGACAGCAGGTGGAGACGAAGGACGGACCATTTTTCATTCGAGATGTGAACTGTTGTGTCTGCAGGAAGGTGTGGTGTGATTTCTACATATCTGAATTAAAGACATCTTTATTAGGGAGTTATACTGGACTGGATTTGAGTCGTATATCTGTCTTTTGCGATTTCTGACATCGCGAAACAGCCATGTATTGCATCCATAAAACTTACGACAGGTAACATGGACGCCGTTTATGTCATTATAACATGTTTAAACAAAGGGAAATGAACCGAACCGGACAGAATGATACAGCGTTCATGTGAAAACACAGAAGTACACTTGTGTGAAGAATGAACAAGGAACTTTTCTTTAGGCTTTCACAGATACAACAGTACAGCAGATGAGAGAATACAGACCAGGATTAATTACACTATATAAAAGGTGCTCTTTCAGTGCACAACAAGTACAAACAATATTTCAGACAAGCTGGTATCACTACAAACACTGCAATCCTTTAAATGGGTACTTTTACCATTTAATCATAATGCCAAAAGGTCAAATCAAGGCGTGACGACTGTCTTTTTGGACATAGATTAGAACATCCTGAAATGTTTTATTCCAATAAACATTTTGTAGGGATTAAAAGAACACCACATTATACTTTTTTAAAATTTATTTAGAGTTACTTCTAATGTTGAAACAAGTTAGTGTTGGAACTTCTTTCCTCACTAATCTCTCTCCCAAAGTAAAAAAAGCAGCTTGTTATCAGAAACTCCTCTGTCCTGAAGATGTCAGAAATCGTAAAGTGCATCTATTATGGTTTTGAAACGTGCCTAATTTTGTTTTAAAGCGCTCATACGATATATTTACACGCATCCGAGGTCCACTTTAACGTGCTCATCATTTAAACTGCAGCGTTACCTTTCTCCCTCCCAGTGTCAAAAACGACTCGTTCGATGATCCGTTCTAATGGATTAGTTCAAAACTCCTCCTTTCAGAGAGCATACTCTGCTCTGATTGGTCAGATGCCCCAGTCTGTTGTGATTGGTCTACCACTGTGTTTTAAAAAGGAGATGCCCACCACTGTAACGAGTTTTGTCAGCGAGCAGTCGATGAAGACCAGAGGCGGGGCTTCGTGTTACGAACCTACGTAGGTTCGTACAGGAAATAAAGTCTGGAATCACTAACGAGTCGTTCCAGCTGTTCAGAATCGGTTCCTTCTTTCGGGAGTCGATAACTCCGTTTGTCGTGCGCTTCGATTTCTGAAACTTTGCAGACTTTTTACATTTCACAAACAGCGACATATATAAACACACTACATGAAAGGTCATATTTGAAAAACCATAATACGTGCACTTTAAAGTTACATCTTTATTTCTGACTGTTATAACGCACTGACACTGGAGACTCCTTCCATAAACTGACTTAGAAGAGTGTCCTTACACTAAAGCCTATATAGCCAGATTAAGGATTATACATGTTTATATACAGTACTGTGCAAAAGTATTAAGCACACGCAAAGAAATGCTCTAGAGCAAAGATACATTCAAAAATAATGAAATTAAATGTTTGTACTAAAAAAAAAAAATCATAATAAAATTCCACAAAGAGCAGTAAACGGTAATAAACAATACAAAAACAATACAAATCAATATTTGGTGACCCTTTGCTTTAAAATAAAACAATCCCAGGTACAATTTGTGCAGTTTTCTAAGGAAAAGAGCTGTAAGAGTTATTGAGCATCGTGCAGAACCAGCCATGGTTCTTCTGGAGACGTTGACTGTTGACAGAAATCTTTAGAAAACATGTTGCTAAATTTCAAAGTACATTAAGGCTCACTTCATTAACAGTACACACTGCATTAGTTAACATGAACAACCCATGAACTTATAAACATATTAATTGATGCTATGAACGACGCACGATGCACGTGTTGATTTGACGTATTCTTTTAAAGATGAATTAATACGCCGTTACTGTTACTAGTGCTGTATTAACGCTGTTTGTTCATGTCAGTAATGGGAACCTTAAATTAAAGCTTTTATTGCCCGTCGTTATCTGAAAAATCTTCTTGATCTTCTCGAGGCTTCCATTACATTACGAGTGGGAATATTTCGCTTTCTGAACAATTGAATAACATTCACAACGGACAGAAAGTCGGAGTGTGTAGCCTTTAGTGGGTCTTTAGTGGGTCCCCATGGAGAATTGGCCGTTTTGTTAATGCTTTAAAGAAGAAAACTGCAATAACAGAAGACTGGCTTTTACTCTTAGGAATCACAACGAACATATTAACGACTTCAAACCAAGACAAAAACTTGTATTTGGCCTGAAAGAAATACTGCTGTGACACACGGTTGCACGCAACACGACATATTTAACACCATACTAACGCACTATACTATTTAACTAGTATAGTCGAGCTCTTAGAGATGTAGAGGTAATCCGGCGAATAAATCTTCACCTTATTTGCATTCTAATGATATTAGAAGGAAGAATGTTAAATGATAAGGGCTTGACTTTATCAAATTAAGAAGCTTCGTCTAGACGTCTAGTGCTGATATAGTGTTGGATCATAATGGTCAACATTTCATCACGGATCACGATGTATTATCACAGTATTGCATTTAATAGACGGTATTGTGCAAAAAGGTTTTAAAGGAAGGAATTGTAAAGAACGAGATTCCGTAAAGTAAACACAAAGCATCCAAATAATCAATATGCTGTACGAGTATATTAAACAGTAAAAACGATCAAAAATTCACATTGATTTTGCCTTTGGATTTTAAGGTAAATTTCAAGGCGGGTTTGTAAGGAGGTTTCTTAGAGAACTAAATTTCTCTTTAACATTTTCTCTCCTAAGCCCCCCGCCAAAAATAATGAGATTTGGTACACTCTTAGGGAAAAAAAAAAGGTTCTTTAAAAGGCTCCTTAAGGGTTCATTAAAAACTTAAAGGCTCATATCCTATTACAAGGGTTTCACATGGAACCCTTTAAGATAGAACCCAAGAACAGAGTAAGTCCATATCAGAAATGTTTGGGGCGTTTTTTGAAGCCAAGAACCCATATTAATTCCTTTAAGAACATTAAAGAACATTAAAGAACATTAATCCCTATTAACTGGGTAATTATTAGGAACAAAGTGCAAATTATGGATAATTGTTAAATCAGACACTTCATTTTTTTCCTACTGCATCTAATACAGCAGGATAAAAGAAAAAAAAAGAAAGACATGCATTTAAGGCAAAACGTATATAAAAATATACTGTATGTCAGTTACGACTTTTGCACAGTACCGTATAGAACAATGCATATGTTAATCAGTTGAAAACGTTGAAATTCAGTATAGATTGATAATTGCTTTTTATTTATAGAGCTAAAACGTTTTACGTTTGGTTCGAGCTTCATGTCAGGTTTTAAGATACAAAGTCGTGAATTCATATTTAACTCCAGCTCGAATTTAATTGTAGTTTTTCGTATTTAATGTCAACACGTCTACGCACGTCTATGTACGATGACATAGACGATTTTTCCGCGCTACCAGGCGAGCTCGTCCGGATTCGGTGCATCACGGATGACAAGATGTGTCCGATAACAATAATCTGTCTCGAATATCTCGATACATCACATGACAGTGTATCAGCACATCCCGTGTTGCCACACGACATCCATCCCAAGAAAATTCTAAATAAGTACTATAATACAGAATAATATTTTAACTCCGGTCTGCTTTGAGCAAGGTGGAGTACTGCCTCGGCGCTGCTTCGGATCGTCTCGGACAAAAATCCCGCTCCGACAACAAGGAAGTGCTTTAAATTCATGTAGTAAGGTGCAGTATGCTTTGGGCGTTAACACACATTAAGACGTATCAGTCACGTGGAAAGCCCTCGATATATAAAAACAATACGTTTGAGAGTTTAGATAGACTTATAGAGACTAACTAGAAATACTGACGGGGACAATAACAACATTCAGACCTCTAACGCATATCGGCAATTAAATACATATATAGATTCTTTCAGTTGTTACTGAATAAATGGGAACACACACACACACACACACACACACCGAACATCGATTAGCTTTAGGGCCAAATCTTCACGTACTTGATTTCTTTTAACATCGTTGACCATTAGACAGATTTTTTTTTTTGAACAAAGAAGTTCGTACAACAGAACGGATAATCCTTAAATCTGGTGCAATTCCAGCTTAGTAGGCGGGGCTTGGGAAACAGACTGATACCAAAACGTGCTAAGACACAAAAAAAAAAAAAGAAGGTTTTTTTGGTTTGGTCAAAAAACAAAACAACAACAAAAAAAAACCCTGCAAATTTGATTTATAGGCATCTATCTTTTTAGGTGTCTTTAATAACACCTTGAGTATCAGAACACAGAAAAACTGCATTTCACATTTCCAGGTAGGTTTAAAAGATTGCTTTATAACTGCATCAAGAACAAGAACTACACTTCAGTCCTTCTGAATTCCCGTGGAATGATAAGACATACAGGATGTAATGCTATAATATGACGAATATTGACCTTAGCTATAATTCTCCAGTATATTCAATATATATATATAGCAAATATAACTATACTTATATACCTACATAGATTGATTTTAATATTAACGGCAGCTACATTTGAAGGCTATATACTGTAATACCAAATATGGCACATGGGTTTTTTTTTTTTTTACCTCTCTCAAGGTAACAGGAAATTCTTTTCAGGCTGAGGAGCATTAGATACTTGATTTATACACAAAATCTAAACAGGAAGTACCTCTAGCTTGGCATGGAAACAGTTCAGTAGTTACGCGTCTCTCGAGTGGGTCCGTGCGGTTGGGAACACAGAATGCTGTCCGACGTCCTTCGGGTCCGAAGAACACTGATCTGTCGCATACGCCGTATTGTCGGGGGCGGGCTCAAACTCTGTGGGCGGAGCCTCTGTGGAAGGGTTCCTGACCTGAAAGCACTTTTCGCGATGAGCTTTCAGCATGTTGGAGAAACGGAAGCGCTGGCCGCACTTCTCGCACGGGTACGGCTTCTCGCCGGTGTGGGTGCGCCGGTGCCGCTTCATGTTGGGACGGCTGGTGAAGCTCTTCCCGCAGATCTCACAGATGTACGGCTTTTCACCTAGGACGTGTGAATGTGAAGCCTTAGTAAATATATTCCACATATTAAGAATGATAAAATATTGCTTTGTGGGGTTTTTGGTTTTTTTTAACAAAATGACGACCACTTGGTGACAATTCCTCTCTACTTGCGTCCAAACCTCAAGTCCTTTCAAGCATAGGAAGCAAAGAAGGGACGCAAGGAACGGAAACAAGGAAGCACAATTACGGACTTGATCGTCTGAACCTCCAAGGAGTCATTCGACAAACTTCCCTTGAGTTGTCCTTTAAGATGTTGGCAGCAATTCAATCATTCATTGATTCTATTTTAATAACCCCTTCATCCTGATTATGGGTCATGGTGGACACAGAGTCTATCCTGGGAATGCTAGGTATGAGGCTGGAATACACCCTGAATGGGATGCAGTTCATCACAAGGCGCTGTATAAACAATCATTCACTCACACCTAGGAGCAATTTAGAGTTGCCAAACCTCCTACAGAGGAAGAGGTGGGCGGAAACTGGAAAACCCAAAGGAATCCGACATAGACACGAGGAAAACATGCAGAACTCCAGACAATCGGTAACCCGAGGTCAGGACTGAACCAGGGACCCCGGATGTGCGAGGTAGCAACGCTATGCGCCGCGTAACAGTATTGTTTTTTGACCGTAAGTGATGCCGCTTTGCCGAAACGAGCGAGGACGCCTCAGTTGCTGGTAGTTCTTCCGTTATCGTGTCCTATCCTTGAAAACTTTCCTCAGAAAGAAGAGCTAGGATGCAAAGAATGAAATGCAAGCAAAGGAAACCCAATTAAGGACCAGGCCTCCAACAGGTATGTTTCTCCAAGGTGTCAGGAATGTGCCGAGGTACATCCGAGAGTCAGGATTGTATCGGGCGACCACAGTTGCACCTGTGATTCAATATTGGAACGTAGGTTCAATCACATTTATTGTGTTCACGGGCTTAAATTTACCACCAGCTCTAAACCCGGCTTTCCGAGTAAAAACGGCGCTCGTAGGAGAAGCTCTCTTCGCCTAACGGAGTAAATTACGAACGAGCAGAACGTTACAGAATCGTAAAATCTGCGTCGGACCGCGTAGAATTGTTACCTGTGTGAGTTTTCATGTGTTCATCGAAGTACTGCTTCATGTTGAAGTCTTTGCCGCACCACTGACACATGAACTGCTTGTGGCCGATGTGGATGCTCATATGCGATCGCAGCTGGTACTTGTACTGGAAACGTTCGTTGCAATTCTGCAAGACACGCCGTCAGAGATTACACAGATGCTGTCCGTCGAAGGGCTGATTATAAAAAGGTATAATACGCAACATTTACCTCGCACGTGAAGGGTTTCTCTCCTGAATGCTGGAGGAAGTGGACTTTGAGGGACATGCTCCGTTTGAAAGACTTGCCACATGTCTCGCAGGTGAACGGCATTTCCTTCGTGTGAGCTGAAAAAACGCAAGCAACTGTTCAGGAAGCTTTAAAACACGGTGGCTTTGGCCTGCGTTCCAGATTATTGTCAAAAGGCTGCGAACTCACCAACCATGTGCTTGCGAACATGAGCCATGGTAAAGAATTTCTTCCCGCAGATCTCACAAGTGAATTTTTTCTCAGCGTAACCGTGGACGATTTTATTGTGCTCGTGTAGGGACCAGAGCTTCTTGAAGTCTTTGCCACAGGTAAGACACTGAGGAGAAACACATAAGAAGAGGACAACAATAAAGGACAGAAGACATGGCGTGTTACATACGGTAACTTAAATCAGAATTTAAGAGACGCTATTCGTCCAAGTCTCAGATAAAGTAATGCTTGTGCCGCATCATCACCGCAGTGAGGCAGAACTTGTGTGTACCTGTATGTTCTTCTCACAGTCAGTCTGCTGATGCAGGAGCAGCTCACTATCCCGGAGGAAGCAGGCGCCACACTTGTCACATCCCTGCATGTAGTTATGTTCAACGTTGGCGTGCATCTCCATGTCCCAGCTGTTGGTAAAGACCTGCGGGCACCTCCCGCACGGGAAGCTCCGCCTCTCCTCCAGTCTTGCATCCTGTCCTAGGCCTTCCTCTTCTTCCTCTTCACCTCGCACACCCCCACATCTGCCACGCCTTACCCTCATACTCGTTCTCATCGTAACTGTGGCCATGGCATCCACCGAGGATCTGGTTTGTCTGCGAGATCTCGGAGGCAGGAATTTGGGAACGCCGAAATCCAGACGCGCTGCTTCCCGCGCCTCGTCCTCGCTCGTCCCTCCGGGCAGCTCGTCTTCGCTTTGGTCTCCGTCTTCCTCCGAGTCGCCGTCGTCCTTCTCTACCTCGAAGCCGGCGGGTGCCGTAGACGAGCAGTTTCCTTCCAGTCCTTTGGACACATTTAGCGTCTGGTTGTTGAGATTGAGCTCGACAATGATCTGCTTCCTGTTGAAGGAATCTTCCGAGTCTCTCGATACATCCAAAGTACACTCCTCCTTGCCCGGCCCCAAATGCTGTCTTTCTCCGACGTGTGCAACGTACGGGCTCCTTTCGCTCTTCGCACCAAAGATCTTGGCGCTAGATGCGTCCTGTTCCTGCTTGATCTCCATCGAGAAGTCACTGACTCCTCCATTTCCATTGCTGTTGCTCCAGGGCTGGATGTCCCGCTCAGGCTGCTCATCCCGCAACGAGCCACGGGCGAGCAGTTCGCGACATGACGACGCCACGTTGGCCATCTGAAGCACGGTCGGCGGCGCGCATCACATCGCGTGCATTTCCATTGTTCACCAGTAGCCTCGATGTGTAGATGAAGTCAAGGATCTGCACAAATCCCTGCGGTCGCAGTGCCTCCAGGGATAGCTCGACGCGCTGCAGCTCTTTACTGGAGGCGAAGAGCGAGTGGAAGAAGGGGCTGTAGGCAGCCAACACGCCCTTGTGTGCCTGGAACGTGGCCTTGTGGCGCAGAAGCACGATGTCCACATCGCACAGGTCTGGCTGCAGTAACCGCTGCTCGTTCAGACGCTCCATCAGGAAAGTGCAGTGCAGGGCCATGTCCTCCACCATGGAGTACTCCCCTGATGGGTGCTCAGCGGTCTTCTCCACTATCAGCTACACGGAAACGGGACAACAAGTGAATAATGAGACTGTGACCATGCAAAATTGTACATGCAACTGGACAACTTTGCAATTTTACACGCAAGAATTCTTTTAGTTAGATGTACAATAAATATTTTTCAGTAGCCTCTGACCCCGCCCACTCCCACAATTTCAAATCTAGGCCCCTTTCCTAAAGTCTGAAGGCAGACTTTTCCTGGAAAGCTGCAATTTACGTAGCTGATATCCAGTCCCTCTAGGATTTAACAAGTTTGCGATCGCAAAAACGAACGCAAAATCGACGGAATACCGCGATATACAGAGGAGCTTGCGATTTTTCAACATCGAGGCCGATCCGGGCCGAGACGCGCCATGTGACGTCATCGCAACCATAAATCCCGTACGGACGTAGAATATAACTGTATTCTATACTTAAATAGCATAACGACGTTATTTGAAGCGAGTATATAAATATTCGCACATGAACTCACAAAAAGGATTCCACTACATATGAATGTAGTGCAATGTGAAACTACATCATGCCATTGCTGATTGAATAAAGCCTTTCTGAAATCCCCAGCTCAGCCAACAAACAACCTTTTATTCACAAATCCAACTGACACCAAGCCTGAACTTCAAATCTAAATCTACTCCTGCCTCAAACGCTCCCGTCATCCCACCCGGAAATAAGGAACCCATCTTGCATCCTGAACTATTCACTGTTCTGCTGGTAATGCAGTACTTAACAAGTGTCTAAGAGAATAATGATGAAAAAAACAGGACTCTAATGTTTCTATCCTTGATGAGACACAGCTCCTCAAGAACACCAGCAAAGTGGCTTCTGATACAGTTCTGTCTTACGTTACGACCCCAGAACGCATGTACTGCGGTCACACGCATGCGAATGCTGGAGAGGTGGGCGGAAACTGGAAGACGTTTCGCTGCGTCCCAAAGTTCAAGTTTGGCGTACTATGACCTACAAAATTCTTATCACATGAAGACGTGCGACCAACAGAAGATTCTGGAGTCTATCCCTGGGGACTTGGAGAACGGGGCGGGAGACACCTGGGACGGGGTGCCGACCCATCGCGGGGCACAATCGCACACTCTTTGGACAATTTGGAAAAGCGTGTCTGTGGAACGGGGGAGGAAACCGGAGTACCTGGGGGAAACCACTGAAACACGGGGAGAACATACAGGCACAGGGCGGAGCCGGGAATCGAACCACCAATCCTGGAGGTGCAAGGAAAACATGCTAGCCACTATAGATTTATCATCGAACATTAAAAGGAATATTCACAATCGGAATTCACGATGTGTGGATAAAAATGAATAAATAAATAAATAAACAAACAAACGCACGCCTCCGAGTTTGATGTCATATCTGGTTGCCGACCGTATATATATTCGCAGCCGGTGTCTTTAGAAATTTCGCACACTGAACCTTCAGTGTTGCCCCTCCCACCTTTAATGATGTAGGGGCGGGGCCAATTTCCGGCCCGACAAATGTAACCAGCCGCGTGATTCTACATCATTTCTTCCAATCAGAATCAACGCAGGGAGGTGTATTATGAATCAGAGTTCCTAAAGCATCTTTAAATATATATATATATATATATATATTTTTTTTAAATGACACCACCATCACAGTTCTAGAAAACTCTAGGATTACAAGGTGCACCTTTAAGGCATTTTAGACAGGTTCTGTCCTGCACAGGAGTGCTTTCTCTGCTCCAACACACCACCTTCACCTCGATTAGACTGAATCAGGTGCAGGGAAACCCCTCAACTGTGCAGGACATGGAGTAAACCATGCTGAGTCTCTCACACACACACATCTAAGAAGGAAAGCGAGGTCATGCACTTGGAAGCTTTGGATTGGTTAGGAGAAATATGAAGAGTGTGCTATGAGCTGGTCAGGCCTACAGACACAAACATCAAGAAAGCGTTCGCAAAGGCCTGAGCTGAGCCGAGAGAGCGATCCGGAACAGAAGATCAGACCATTATAATCCGCTGCGCTTCGGTGCAAACCAGCTCCGATTCTCCTCCCCGGGATGCGCGCGGTCCCTCTCCATGAAAGACCCGAGTTCCGCTTCACATCCGCGCGGCGTCCTTCGCGTTCACACGGCTGCCCTTTTCCTCGCCATGTTCGCGTGCGGAATGAGGGACGTGGTGATTGGAGCTCGGAAATCATATGGGGCGCACCGGTCCGGTGCAGTTAAAGCGACAGCGGTGCGAATTCAGTCCGCGCGCGCGCATTTACAAAAAAAAAAATGTTTTATTATGACCCCCATAATTTAGGCTACAGGTCAGAACCGTAGACGCGCTCTCAAGTCTATTTGGAGCGCCAAGGTGCGACTCGTGGGAGAGGTGGATCTTCACATACCATCATAATAAAATAATGCGCAAAAAAAAAAAAAGTTTGTAAAGCACAGAAATATGGCACCTCTCTCACTGTCTCTCTCTCTCTCTCGCGTGCGCGCGCGCTCTCGTTCTTCTCTCTCTCTCTCTCGCGTGCGCGCGCGCTCTCGTTCTCTCTCTCTCTCTCTATCTCGCGCACCCCGGAGCGCAACCGCCGTTCACGCGTGCGCGCGACTGCCGGGTTCAAGGAGTTCGTGGCCGAGTTGAACGGGTTCAACTCAACCGAGTGAACCGTGCGCGGTCGTTACATGCACACACTGGCCACACGGGGGCGCGAGAACACCGCAAACACCACCGCTTCCTCCAAAAAAAGAAAGAAAAAAAAGTAAGGAGCGCACGAGGTCAAGAGTCCGATTTGCAATTATTAATCCATCCATCCATTTATTTTGGGATGTTTTCTATATTTGGAGAAAATGAAGTACATGACCTTTTGGGTACCTTTAATTTCCCAAGAACATTGTTCTTGACACATTGTTCTGGAATTTTGGTCCATGAAGGACATGAAGAAGGTTGTGGATGAGGATATGGCGCCGTGGCTTAGATGGTTAAAGCGCCTGTCTAGTAAACAGGAGATCCTGGGTTCGAATCCCAGCGGTGCCTTCACCATCACCTTGTAGTGGCTCATTTTCAGCAGCTCAACATGGATGTCTCATGACATCAGCTACAAATATGCAACTATGAATAATACGTTTAGAATTATTGATTAAATAACTATTTAGACAATCGGGATTAAACATTTAAACGTAGGCTAGCAAGATGATTTGCCCATAACTCTCCTAGTCCTCAAATAGTCCTCTGCACTATGTGAGTATTGACAGTAGGCCTACAGCAGATTCTGAACAAAGTTCAGATCGAGGTCACATAGCAATCAAAAATCACTAAATCAAGTCGCTTCACGTCGTGCCTGTCAGAGCAGATCGAGGGATCTCGTCAAATCGTGAATCGTTGCCATCACAATCTAAATTGCGTGGTATTGTGTGGATGTCTGAGGTTTACACGCCTAACAGATAGAGAGATAGATTGTCATGTACTGGGAGTAAATATATATATATATATATATATATCTATATATGTAAATATGAATCAAAATAAGCCGAGTGTTTGGATACAAGTTAATGAAAAACGTAGTAAGCTTTGGATAGCAGTTAGCTTTCGCTCTTTTTCATTGCTCCATTTTTAAAAATAATAATTAAAAAAAACCTTGCAGATCTCGGAGGGATATAGGACTATACCACTGCCCTGATGGATTCTTGATTTTGATTGGGGTCGATTCATTTCCTATAACAGCAGCTCTGACTGTAGATCCGGCCGCAAGGCAAATCACAGATTTATATGAACGTGCTTGTTCTAATACGTTATCGTTTCTATAGAAACAACTAATTCACACGGACTTGTATGGTATACGCTGTAAGCGCAATAAAAAATATATATATACAAAATTGTGCATTATTGAACAAAGAAAGAATCCAGCCATGGATATGGTGAAGAGTTTTTTTTTTTTTTTTTGTAAAGACATGTTTATTGAACGTTTAGGTAAGGAGTCTCCAGTGTCAGTGATTTGTAGCTGTTTCGTTTTCCACCACAGGAAAGTCTTTAAGACTTTAAGTGCTGACTATGAGGTTGCGTTTAACTGGCCTAGGACCAGGGTGTGCTGTCGGATCAGCCGGTTTATAAAAACGACGGGATGTTCGGGATTCCTTATCAAATTAGAAATCAAGTCTGAGTGCTCAGGCTGGCTCCTGCGTTGAGTGGGGTAGAGTGCTGCGGGTCGGAAAAGCGCCGGACCGGATGAACGCCGCCGAAAGTATGGTGGATATGGGAATGATTTAACAAGGGATTTAGCGGATAAATAACAAAGATGGTATCTCTCTCACACGCTCACCACTGGACCGGCGTCGGTTTCGTTCTTATTCTTATATGTCTTAGTGTCTACGAGCCCTGACTGCCAGCATTACACCCAAGACAGGAAATCGAGTATTTCTTCAGCTCGAGTGAATATTCAGCACACGTGAGTGAGAAATATCTGCGAAACAAGTTTAATCGACCGATCTCCGCACAACATCATGTCCATATAAATAAGTGTTCTCTATTAGGAGCATGCATGTGAACGGTCATGAGAATGAAACCAATCCACAGAACATATGATTCTGACCAGTCACAGACAGTCTTGTCTAGAAATTAGAAACGACGTTTACAAATAAAAAAAAACCCAAAATACGAGTATTCTGAACTGTATGAACTAATATAGCACAATAATACACTTCATATACAATACGAATCTTACAAAATGACAACACCAACATTTACAGAGAGAGAGAGAGATCTATAAAATAACAATACAGGCACAAAACACCCCAAATATATACATATATACCTGTACATACATGATAAATACACTGGAATTCAAATGAAACATTCTTTATGACTGTCAGTGGAACAGACCCGAGGTCGACAATTAAACTGGAAGAAAAAAAAAAAGAAGGATAGCACAACAAACCGATAGCAAAAGAAGAAATAGCTCGTGCTGGTCGCATCCAAATAATAATGAAAGAAATAGAAACAGGCCTAATATACACCTCTGAGGTCACCTTATGGTAATTAAGGGTTTGAAAAGTGACAATTTAATCCAACTAGAGCCGGTTAATGAGGTCCAGATGAAGGGAGGCGACCGCGCTAAATGTCAGCCCTTACATCACTGATCCGAACCTGAGATGTGTGTGTGTGTCGATGAAAGAGTTGGGGATGATTCAGGATTTGGACAGGACATACTCCATACTCAAGTACTTCACAGAGTGCAGTCTTCTGTCTCTGTTCTTCGCTCTCAGGCTGGATATGACGATTAAAATATTTTGCATGTCACAAAGGTTCCTGATTGTGACATGTCCCGAAACCATAAATGGGAAAACCTGTCCTTTCACCCCAGTCTCCTTCGCTAGGGCTAGCTACTTGAGTGACTAAGAACATCAGCATTCACATCAGGGACACACCAGACCACATGTCTATTTAACACCGAGCATCTAAACTCCACAGCATTCCATTGCTATGCCGTTCATGTTGTGATGATGGAAACCAGTTCAGGATTGAGCTCGACCCAGGAGTGTGGGAGAGGTCTGGATTGTTGGATGTTAGGCCGTTCCGTCATCTCAAATGGAGGAGAAGTCGTCCATGCAGCCTGAGATACGGTGCGTGGTGGGGCTGCACTTGGTCAGCATGGTGATCTGGGTGTTGGAGGTGCTGCCGTTGCTGGCCAGAGAAGGCTGGTGGTATTTTGTGTTGGTGCCCAGAAACCTCTGCATGTGCCACCGTCGCCACTTCCGCTTGATTTCAGACTGCACCTGGAGCACAATTAGAGGGAAAATTCCATTTTACAAGCTTTAGACTATCTTTACTGGGAAAAGTAGCAAAAGATGTTTAACTATAACCCCAAAAGGTGATCATGTGCAGTCTGGGACATCACGTAAGCCAAAATTCACAAGGAAACGCATGCTCGGTTTGTCCGAGGTGGATTTCTGGGTCGAGATTGATGGGTTTTCCGATGCAAATAGGAATCATGTCAGAGCTAAGTTCATTCAAACATGGATGCTTGGCCCCCAAATTGCTGATTGGCTGACAGAGTATGTCACGCCAAAAGTTCAACTGGACAAAAGAGCATCATTTCAACCCATTGCCATTCTTTGTTTCTTTTGTTATAACTGTCATGTAATTAACCATAATTTTAACAATGTTCTGTACGTTACCGTAGTTCAAAATATATCCAGCGGATGGCGATGATGTATTACCAGTGCATACTGGGTAAAAATGGTGGATAAAATAAAGACCAGCGAGATCTATTGCACGGCTGCACGCCGAGTCTCGATCGTTCAGATTGCATCATTAAAACTGCGTTCAAATTTACGCATGGCACCTAACTACTGGTTCGTTCAGTATTTGATTAAAACGAGGAATAATGTAATGTTGTATTACCTCGCCGTTTAGGAAACAGTACAGGATGGCAACACAGAAGCCCTGAGGGAGGAAAAACAGTTAGATAAATGACGAGAACAGCGCGGGATTCTTCATAAAAATGACTTAACTGTCGACAAAATTTCACTTCGCAGCAATCCAACCGACGAGAATTTACAGCGTAAGAATAATAATGAAAAAAAGGCGTATTTGATACAACCTGAAAAGGATACGCTGCTGATTAGATTTAGGAAATAAAATCACAGTGCACGTATAACTGTAGCACGAGCAGATTCTATGTCGTTATTTGTTTATATTTGACCGGCGAAATCTTGTATTGCTAAAAATGCTACAGTATTTAAGATATGCGCAATGTTGTGCGATCCGTCATAAGAACGGTAGCAGCTAATAAGACAGTCCGACTGAGTCCACACTGGAACACACGTAATGTCTGTGCGTTCTCTATGTTCTCAGCCCTTATGAACGGATTCCGGAAACAAACAGTTGGATCAGCGATGTTCCATAAGCTTTCATAATGCTTTGGGGAATCCTCCTTATTCCAGCCAGTCCAACAGATTCAATATAACTCTATTTACCGCTATAGACGTGGTCGTATTTTACTCTCTGTATACTTTATTAGACTCTGGAGAACGAAAGATAGGCTGGGGATGGCGTTTCTTTCCCCTGACAGCCATTTTTGGCTGAAAAACTAACAAGTCTGGTTAACGGGAGGGGGAATGCAGATCCCAGGACGTATTCATCGCTGCCGCTGCCAGTTTATGGATTTTCCTGGCATTTCAGGAATCCGACAACAATGAGAAAGAAATATTGTGTGTGTGTGTGTGTGTGTTAGAGAGAGAGACACATACAAAGTTCTATCGCATACCTGAAAAGAGCCCAAGATAAGGTCAACCACCAGCCGCATGTAAGACCGTACGTGATGAGGCATGAAGGCAAAGATGATGTAGTTTATTCCAAACAGAGGGATCAAAAGCAAAGTCGATTTCGCCAACCTCCTGCAAAATTAGAGTGTAACAAGCGTGGAACACTCGCTCCGGTAATCATGAAGGATAACACACAGAGTCGGCAATTTAACGCAGTTTCGTAAATATATATACGTGAGGAAAGTCTTTTTCTTGGCTCTCAAACGTAATCTAAATGCCATGTCACGCTAATCACTACGAATCTGGTTTAACTGAACGACATGGCTTCCACACTCTTTATTCGAGCTATATCGGCAGATAATAAAAATCAGCACTCGATCCGGCAAACCGTATCAGTTTGCACTTTATTATTTCATATTTTGAACGTACAGTTAATTACACGCACAACTTCCAGTCAGGAGACACTCGATCGAGGTCATGAAATGATCACGTGTGTGGGATGTAAGCCTAATTCGATAATGCTTTTAATTCACAATGAATAAAGTATGCCAATGTTTCGGTGAATGCGTACCGCTTTGAAGAATAAGCTGACCAAGCACTCACGCGCGACGCTTACAGCTCACTCGAACTCTAAATCCTGTGAGGATAAGCCTTCTCTGATTTACGTCATGCACGACAAACTCACGAGTACTGGTTCGATTCGCTTCTGCCGATGTCCCTGCAGTTGATTTTCTGACGAAGAATCCGGATGATGCAGATGAAGAGGATGAAATTCAACTGCAAATATGGACATTCACTGATTATGACACAGGTTCAGTATACGATGCCAGGCTATCGTAAAAGACTCAGTAACTCACCAGGATTATTAGCAAAATGGGGGTTTTTATAATCCACCACAGAGTGTCGTCAATAATATCCCAACATCTGTAAAGGAAACAAGAGAGTGCCATTTTGATATATATATATATATATATATATATATATATATATATATATATATATATATATATATATATATATATATATATATATATATATATATATCGATTTTTCATTCTGACCTTGTTTTGGTTCAAACAGATTAGTACACATCTCCTACAACGGTGTAAGTCACGTACAAAATCGAAGCTTTGTGGCTTGTAGTACGAATACGTTCGCCTTAAGGTTATCTCTAAGCTAGCGCGCTCCAAAACAATGACAAAATTCGCATTTAAAAGAAATTCACAGTCTCTTTCTTCCACCGATACGGCTCGACAATTTTGATGACATCATTCTGCACAATCTGTCAGATTTGCCGTCCAATCGAACGCTCTCTAGAACCTGAAATGTCCCGCCTCCCACATGATAAAAATCCCCTGGCCAGAGCTGCCGTTGAAAGATGCACATTAAAGTTCAAGCATTTTTGTAACTTTTTGCTCCGAGTGTACCCGAGTACCCGATACCAGAGCTGTGGAAGGGTGTGACTGAGCTGTTTTTAGCTCCGAGACGTCCGTTTTTACAGAAAACAGTGTCAGAAACCACATAAAGTCTGATGAGTAAGTTTGAGGGGAGTGTGTGATGACTTCACGTATTAGTTATCTATCTTGGCTGGTCTACTGCATTTACAGAATGAGAAAATTTGTGTAATTTTGGCGTTTTTTTTTTTTTTTTTTTTCCAAACACGCCGTTCACTTCCAGGCAGCATGATTCATAAACTGAAACCTGGATCTGAGATTCGCTGCTGGGTCGCGCTGAGCGTTATGTCTACCAGATTTACTGAGGGCAGTTAATCCTGTTTTCGATATATTTCCGAGGCTGTTTTACGAGAAGAATACGGCTGGCTTGTGTTTCCAGGTGGAACTACTACGTCTGTACAATGTTAATGGACGCTAAGTGTCTGTCTCTGTTTACTCTGAAGAGTATAGCACTGCTGTAATTTATCGTTACAAATAATGACAGGCTGTATATCCAGATATATTCACTCGAACACACACACACACACACACACACAGATGTCATGCAAATAAGTGTCTGAGCGATTAAGGTTTAATCACTGTAAGGTCCCAGGAGTGCTTAAGAGCGCTTTGCTAAATGTATAAATAATTTATTTATTATTAATAGTAGTAGTAGTAGTAGTAGTAGTAGTAGTGTTTGTATAGAACCTGTCATACATAAACTACAAAGTGCTTCACATGGAAATTAAAAAGAATAAAAACAATTCAAGGCAAAATATGAGCAACAATAATCCAATAATGTTATTGTTGATGCTACTTCCCTTGCCTTTTAGCACAGAATGCAAGCGATACCATTAAAATGTTGCACTGGTGTTACCAGCACCATGTTTATTGTTTTTTTTTTTGTTTTTTTTTAAATCAAACTGACAATTTTGTACTAAACGTTTTTACGTAATGTTTTGCAAGGGCGCTCAAACTTATGACCGCAGCACAGATTTCAACTGAAGAACAACAAGGCGAATATCGACCGTTTAATCGAGCTGTTTCACTCCCGAACTTCCCCACTCGGACGTACGCGGACGTAGAGACGCCATGCGTCTTACTAAAAGCACTTCCTGGTTCCGGTTGACCAAGTCGACGTGATGTATATTTGTGTTTTCAGTTGTGGTTTTTAGATTAGCGCCTGTCATTTCAAGAGACTATTTACGAGCCTTACTAAAAAAAAAGTAACCATAACAACACTGATGCTCTGTAAGCTCTACCAGCGTCATGTCATTTAAACCAAAACAACAACAACAACAACAGGAAAAACCCCAATACACTCAGGGATACCGGATATAAATCACACACTCTACGCTATGAACCATGGATGTAATTATACCATTAATTACAACGTTCCAAAGCGCAAATTTAGTTATTATTTACGGCATTATCAAAAAAATAACAAAGTGCTAATCGAATCACTGATAAAGTGTAGTGACAGTGTGTTTAATACTGAAACGTACACACGTGAATTCACGTGTGAAGTAAAATGTAATGACACACACAATCACGTATATCGAGCCATATACTACACAATCTTCTTTCTTTTTTTTTTCAGGTTACGTTTGGTCTTATTTGCCATTATTCATTCGTTATTTTCTACGGCAGCGTCCGTGAGAAGGATCCGACTAAGAATCGTAGCTTGTGCACGTGACGTTCTCGAATATCGGCTCTGCTCGGGCGAGCGTACGATTGTTAGAGACGCCGTTACGTCGTTGTGCGCGCCTGTTAATCCTGACCTGGATTCGGTTCTGCCTCGTTTGTAAAGCGGCTTTGAACGATTGGACGAATAAATATACATGCACGCTCTGTTCTGTAAATAAACAGTTCTGACCTTAGCGACGACACATCATCTATTTCCAGTATAAAAGCAAAGCATTACAATGACATCACTAACGCTGAATTGTGTATATATATGTGTATAAATTACGTATATACAGTATTAATGTGTCATTTGGACATCGAGCTTATATATATAACGCTAAACCGAAGCGTCGTAGGTGATGTTGCCTCGCTCCGAGGCAGCATAAACACGGCCTTTACAGACCACCTAGCTTTGGATTTGAAGAAATGTGTTTTGACGCGACATTTCTTTTGTGTACACCGAACCCTGATCGCTAGCGGCTTCGAGGTTGAGTAAGCTTCTCGCGAAGCATCTGCACGCAAGCGTCTTCGAGAATAAATGTTTGCGTGCGTTAAACAAATCTGTGTGGGGGTTTTAAATGGCTCTGGGAAGAACGATAGAAACGAGAAGCAGTGAAGAAGCACTTACCCGACATCATGCAAGTAGGCTTTAGTAATGCTCCATATGGTGATGAAGAGAGCTGGGACTCCTGTTGGAAAGAAACACACACATGGGCTGGGTGAAAAAGTCATTGTCACCGTTTTCATTTTCGTAACAGGGCAGCACCTGGTTTCCCGAAAAAAACAAAAAAACTAAAACAGATTTCAGCTGATGCATTTTATTTGACGGTGTTTTGAGCTAGGGAGTGGAGATAGCTGGACTTGCATGTTCATCTTCAAAATATTCATCCAAAATATCTGAAGGGTTTGTCAGTTCTATTGCACTGTGCTTTTTAAATGCCGTGTGCGTGTGTGTGTGTGTGTGTGTGGGTGTGTGAGTGGGTGTGTGTGAGTCACACCGGTGATATCATGAAACCGTTATGACACCGCGATCCAGCAGTATGACTCGGTGTACAGGACCAGCGGAGTCCTTGCTGCGTTAAGTGCGTTTTTTTTCTTTCTTTCGTTCTTTTCATACAGCAGTGTCAGTCTTCTGGAGCGCTCGCCGAGATCTCAAATGTCACGTTAACCTTTCATTCCACTTCGCACAGGATGCACAAGTGGTTTTGATTGACGCAGTTGAAAAGTCCGACCACTGAGAGCAAAACTCAAGGCCCTTTGATATCGCATCGCATCGTTTTGGAAGCGTAGTACTCGACGGTACGGCGTTACTCAATCTAGCACTACCCGTATTCGTATTGGGTTATAGATCATATTTTATATTTCTTATTCTATGTTGCACAGTAACGTAGCTGCAAATCACGGCTTTATATTAACGCACTCGCTCTTTCATTTACATTTACAGCATTCGGAAGACGCTCATGCAGATGGATGGATGGATGGATGGATGGATGGATGGATGGAAGACGCCCTTATCCAAAGTGACTTGCATTCGTCTCATTTACACTTTTGAGGATTTAGGGCCTTGGTCAAGGACAGGGCTTTGAACCCGATCAGAAGTCCAACGTCAACGTTTTTGCTTCTATAGAAGCAACTAACATCGGAATTACCAGCTTTCTCTAAGGAGATATTTATGGAAGGATTCTCCAGTGTCTTTGTGACACTCGGAGATAAAGTCTAGTTGTCCACCAAGACTTCGGGACAGAAAAGGTAGGCTTTTTTGCGCTTTGTGAGTAGCAAGCTGCATTGCTTTGTTTTATTTCCTTCAAGTAAAAGTAGGCGAAAGAATGAACAATTGTTTATAGCAACTGCTATAATGGAAGTAATCTATAACAGTAATAACTACGCTGTTCCGCAGACACTGCACATAATTCAAAGCAACTATAAACTGATAAAACGTACGTGTCGTGCTTTAATGGTTCAAAAATGGAACGGTTGGCGAATTGCTGTAGTATGCGAGGAAAAAAAAACATTTCAGAATGTGCTGTTATAGGAAAATGATCAACTTCAGGATTACGTTGGGCTACACGTCACTACCCCATGGTTGTTTTTGTTCCCCCAATAACAGCACAGCAAGGTGTGTTTTGTTCCTTACACAACTGGACGCTATAAGTTCCATGACAGTAATATATACAGGCTGTTTTGCTGAACTCTGTTTAAAAAAAAAAAAAAAAAAACCTAATAAAACTTTGTTTATGGTTAGTGTACTATAATCTGATTCTGACTTCCAGCTGAACTTCCAAACTCAGCTGTTGCTACGACGACATCGAACCAGCTTAGTCGTAACCGTGCTGTTGATTACGGACATCACAACAACCGTAAATCTGAGCTTGCTCACTCACCCCAGCCAATCAGGATGTACCACCAGAAATACTTCTTGTGGGAAAAGAAGGAGACGGCGAGGAGTGCGTGTAAGTAGAGGCCCTCCACCAGCAGCCAAAAGAAGCTGGCCATGATGCCGTACTGGAAGAACACCATCGCAGCCTTGCATCCTACCTGTAATAAATAAAGCCCATGTTTACTATCGTTTAACTACGTGTGTATATATAGCATTTCGGCAACGTTTATATAAAGAGGATGCTCTGCTTTACAGCTGCGTTAACATCAGGGAAGGAAGTGTTGTGTAACAACAGTTTAAAAAAAAAAAAAAAAAAAAAGAGGATCTTAGTGGGAAGTGAAAGTCATTCATCAGATAAAAAGTCTCAGAGTTCTTAAGGTTGCGCTGTTGGACTGGGGATTAATGGCGGGACGATATACTGTGATAAGGAAATATTGCGATACTGACAGAGAAAAACACATTTCTACACAGGATAGAAATATTCTAGTAGATTCATTAGCCAAATAATGAACACTTGTACTGTAAATCTAAATACAGAAAGGTTATTTTCTAAAGACAGTCCCTCGAGGATTTTCAAGTGTATTTGGCAACATCGATCACAAAAAAAAACAAACTTTTGCACCAGATCTGCGAGTCTAAGGGTGCTTTCACACTTATTTTCTGACAAGCGCCTCGCGTTAGACGCACACTGTAACCATGACAACGCTGCGCCAAGTCCTAGCTAATGTCAGCTTACTAACTAGCCTAGCTAAAGTGAAATTCCATTCATTAATTGAGTAATAAAGATAAAAGTGCCCCAAATTGGCAAGATTTTATTACACTATACTATACTATGTTATTACGTGTCGTGAAGATTCAAACAAGATTCATTTTTTCACACGCCCTCTGTCCTCCATGTTTGTTTTTGTCGCTTGTCCCCGGAACTTGCTTCCTGATTGGTCAGGAGGTTGAAAAAAAAGAAGAAAAAAAAAAAAACAAATTCCATGTAATAACAGCAAATCTGAAAACAGCCTTACGTAGCGAACACGTAATGAACGTCTACCTCAACCGAAATCACTTCAGATATGTCTCGTAAAAGTGATCGTTCTTTCCCCCTGATAATTCAATAGGCTAATTAACATTCACATATTTACTTAAGAGTTTTACTCTTTAAACACGACACTTTGAATACAACTTTTAAAGGAATCTGTTCTAGTAGCAGCATTACAACATGATGAGCGATCAACAAAGCTAGTTAACAAATTTAGCTAGCACTCGCTGGGTTATTAGCAGACGTAGCAACCATTAGCTCGGCCGCTTAGCAAGTTGTAGAAAAACAACACGTATCTACAAAACACATCTTCTTGTAATACAACTTTTGTACTAGCTAAAAATGCCACTCGTTGTTGTTAGCCGCTGAGGTGACAATAAGCTAGCTAGCTGAAAATAACTGAAGAGTACAGCAGTTCAAATGAAATGATAGCTTGTTCTGTATAACTACCGTTAATGTGTTCTAACTGCCTCTTTAAATGTGACAGGAGTTTATATTCCACCTCACAAATGCTTTCCGTCTGCGCTGTTGAAAGGACAACATCAAACCCTGACACATATTTATTTAGTGTCTTTAGAATAATGGCCTGATCTGGGACCTGCTCCTTTCTATTCCGTCTGTTTGATTACTGTTATCAGCCGTTATCAGCGTGGCTTTGCCTATCAGAAGTAGTGCCATAAAGCCTGACCGCTGCATGGAACATTTCAAGAGCTCTTAAATCAGGCGTGGTGTGTTGACCAGCGCTGGATGAGTGGGTAAGCTGGAGGAAATGGAGTGTTTGCACATCGCCGGTGTGACAGACGTAATGGATCCTTCTGGCCAGGCGACACGTGGAGTGTTTATACAATAGATTACCGACACAGGCCTATAAATGTTTTGAGGCAGAGGAAACTGAAGAGAAGCCAATTTGAGCACTTTGGAGACTTTCACAATCCTTAAGTAAGAAGTAAAACACTCAGGGTAGGGGGTTGCCGTCATTAGAAAATAATTAACAACAGGGTGGTGTGGTAGGTTACTCTAACCAACCTGAGGTCGATTGTTTATCTATATAAACACACCCTGAAATGGTTTTATTCCTCGTATAAGTCAACAATTCTCCCACCAATCAGCTTGGTACTAACAAAACGTCTTACGTCTACGTCCGAGTCGACTGCGGCAATAGAATACGATAACGTATTAGAACGAGTTCATTCATATAATACAGCACTTTCTGACCCAATCGGGATCAAGCATTCAGCAATGCTGGGGTATAATCCATAATAACGCACAAGAATCAAACCAAACCAGTTGTGGCTGCTGTGTAGCAAAGAGCAAACATAGGCTTGTTACACACCATGATTAGCAACATCTACAAATGCTTTGAAGGATCTGGCTAACACTGTACCTCATAATAACCTAGCAAAAAAAAAAAAAAAGCCCTGGTTAGTTTCAGAGAAGGGTTAAGTTCTCTCATGCTCCTCAGCGGTCAGTGCTCACCTCAGACAGCAGACAGGCTGGTCATTTAGGGTTAATTAAAAAAAAAGAGGCGTGTGACTCATAGTAAATATTTTGTGGTAGGATGTGGAACGAGATGATTCAAATATTTACCAATTAATCCAGAACTTTACACATTGGACACATTTGGTTATAAATCAAACGGTAATTTGTTTGTTGTCTCTTGCTGGCGTGTAGCGAGTGCAACTGTTGACGCCTGTGGGTGCATACTGTGCAGCTGTTCCGAGTAGCAGGATAAAGCTTCTGAAGCCAGCTAGCTGACCACAAATTAGATGAAACCAGTGTAAAAATTGGTTGTTTGGGGAGGGGTTGTACTAGATTCGCTCTCAGATTAGCAAAGCAAGTTAACTGTACAAGCTGAGCAGAGACACCAAAGATCTCTTTTTCCCCCATTACATCTCTAGATACATTTAATAAGAAGTCGTATATGACTGATGCCAAAAGAGTCAAACTTCTTAAAGACTCTTGGAAAAGCATCGCAGACTGAGACACGAATGTGCTAGTCATTCATCGAGAATTCAAAACAGTACAAGGGCATGTATATCAAATGGCATTAAAAGTCAGTATGAGGCTAAAACCGCTAACTCGCGCTGTGCTGCGGGTCTGCGCAGCCGGAGTCTGTCACCCGCAGGCGGATTTCTTTTCATTAGGTGTCATTTGTTTGCCGGATTTGGAAAGGGCTCCTGAGAGGATATCAGCCAAAAAAGCTCTAAAAGCCTCCCATCATTGATCCCAGATGAGAAATGGAACTGTGAAAGGCGTGAGTGCGAACCCTTAAGGCTTCACTGCAGGTCTCGGACGATATAAAACTGTCTCGCACTAGAGAAATTTAAACACATTAGCAGGGTGTAAAGCCATGGGTCAGACGCACGACTGGGGGAAAAAATCCCAACAGTCTCAAAAACAAAACAAACCCTCACCCCCAGGCAGCTGTAACACAGATGCTTCTCAAGAGTTTAAGGGATTTATAGAACATATGAAAAATAAAAGTAATTAAAGATGCAAAACATAAAACATTGCAAAAAGAATAATACATTAAAACAGGCCCTGGAAGAAATGTGTGTGTATATATATATATATTCATATTTATACACTTTAACCCATGACAGGTGCTCCATTAGAGGCCTAGCAAATCAGAAGTCCTGATATGATGCACAATAAAACGCTCAAGCATTTTATTTTATTTTTTATAAATTCTGACAAAGTTTGAGCTACTATCTCTCCCAGCTTCCGAAGGACCACGAAGGTGAAGCTGAAGGTCGTTTAAAGGCATAGTTCTAACAGAGAGTGTCGGGGTCGATTAGCTTTGTTTATGCTCGTTATTGAAGATTTTCTTGAAAATTAAAAGGTGTATTTATTTATTCATATATATTCTAATTGCATTAATCTTACAAGTTACAAAGCGCTGACACCGGAGACTCCTTCTATAAATCTGAAATAAACATCTCCGTAGTATGTGTTTTTATGTGTTAAGTAACATCACGTTTTTTTTTAATCTGTTAATAAGTAGACTTAATAAACAGATCCCTGTTAATTCGACGCTATTACAGAAACTAATACAATAACAATGAAGAATCGGAGCTGTTCGTATTTAAGAAAGAAAGGCAGAATAATGCGCAGTAAGATGACGTTTTGTTCCTAAATTGGTGGAATGATTGCGATAAGTAGTCAGGCTAAATAATTGGAATTTCAATACTGAGGGGGAAAAAAAATGGTGTTTTAGTTAGAGAAATCATTCAAGTTAACCCCCCAAAAAAAACGAAAGAATTATGTAGTGAAAGTGCGTACAGAACCAGGAGTGCACTCGTCTGGATCCACCTCGTAGAGCGCCACGTCCTTCATGATCACCGCGATGGCCTTCAGGATGAACGACAGGAAGAGGTGAATGTGGATGTAGTTCCGCGTACAGTGGAGTTTCCTGGACACCATAAAACCATTATTTCACACCTCATAACTATATATCTTTCATCTATACTACCGGCTTTCTTTTTCTGCGACACGTCCTGTTCCAGCTATTAGAAATTGCTCAAGAGAGCGTCCGTTTACGCGGAAACCTTCTGGTGCGTGGTGTTTTCATTCGGGAAACGACGGCATGAGCGAGGCCTGTTTTCCTTGTTTAATTGACTGTGTGATGCATTAAAAGGCGCAAAAAAGGAATCTACTTGAGATGTTGCAAGCAAACGGAGCCACCTCTGCGTGACGGGAAAGACACGACGTGAAACGGACGGCGTGTTGCTCGCTTTGTAAGCGAAGACCGAACCCCGAATATATGACGCGTTCTGAGCCATTTTCTGCTAATCGTAACGTTGCGTAAAGCGGAGACGTTCAGTGACGCACTAGAAACGGCGCCGAGGGACCGGTGGCACATGGTTGGCTTACCTGAAAAAGCACAAAATGAAGATGGCGAAGACGAGGGACGTCAGAGACACGGCGTGGCCGATGGTGTATCCGATCCTCACCGAGCGCAGGAATTCGCCGAGAGAGAGATCCTGCACACAGCACACACTGTGAGGAAGTGGAAGCTGCATCAACACCACCCAAGCATTATCTAGACAACGCTGTCCCTCAAAACTCGGCGTAAAAACAGGATGGAGACGGGTGAGGGAAGCCTCCGTGAGGCCAACAGTCTCTCTGAAGGAGCTACAGAACACAGTGGCTGAGCGTAAAGTGAAGGTTTTTTTTTTTAAAGAAATTCCTGATCATACGCACCATGTCCACCTCGGTGACATTGAGGCTGTAGCCGCAGTTCTCAGCGCTCACAGTAGGGTCGATGTCCATCCATCCGTCCTCTGTACATAACCTTGACGTATTACCTACAGAAAGAAGACAGGAATGAACTAAGGAGAAGATGAAACAATGACACACTTTCTCTAGCAGCAACAGTCGATAAAGCTGAATAATCCTTCGCAACTTTGAAACGGAACAAAACATGGACTGATCTCAATTCCCAGATGTTCCCATCATCAACAGTTCCTCTTTGGCTTGCTCGTTTCATTAAGGTTGCCAAATTAAACGCTGCTGATAACCGTCGCCGTTTCCTAACCGGACTGAGCCATGATGCGAATTCTTCAAAAACGAAGGAGGGAGCTGAGAGTCGTGGAGTTAAACCCTGATAAACGTCCGTGGAAACTAGGGCCGAAAGAGAGCGGAAAAAGAGTGTCTGAACGGGGTCTGATTTATTACGGACGACGAGAAGACGAGAGATTTCTTCATCTCCAGAGTGACTCACCTCTTCTCTCCACAATAAAAAAAAGAAAAAAAGACTTAAATATAGTTTTAAACTTTTCATTTCCACCTGCAGGAGGTGACTCATGAAGACAGCAGGGATCATTATGCTACTTTCAGAGAGACCCAGGAGGTGAGAGTTAGTCCTGGACACTTCTTACTGCTTTTTTTCTTCTTCACACTTTCCACTGGAGCGGTCGAAGTACTCCTCTTCATAACTAATGCGATTTCGCTTGAGAACTTTGCTTCCACGGCTTAATTGGATCGTATAACCCGAACTGCGATGACTTTCTTAAAAGTCATCTCTAAAGAACCGGCGAGTTGAAATGCGGGCTTTTCTGTCCAAGTTAAGATTTTCTAATTAAAGTTGAGTTAATGTGTTACTTTGCTTTTGAACTTCGGTATTATTCGCCGCAATTAGAGAGACGGACTGAATAAAACATCGTCTCTGCGTCTAGAAAATTCTCCTCTAATTAGAGCTCGATTTACTCCTGAGGAACGCGAGAATCAAGGCGTAGAAATATCTACAGCAGTAGGTAAATGCCACAGGACGCCGACGCTCCAAATACAATATCTAATTCCTTGTGATTGGTCTAATTGTTTTCCATTAACCAGTGCGTCTACATTCTTATTCACATGTACGACTTTGTAATTGTCTAGTTTCCTGTTGTTTAATGATGATCTGAAGTATTTCGGCATTTCTTAAACTCAGTTATAGGCTGTTACGATCTTTTTTATTTAAAAAAAAAAATTCTCGAACAATGCCGTTTTGCTCGTATTTCACCAAATTCCCCATTACGTAGCGCAAAAATGCCTTTACATATTGCTTTATTATTCACGTGGCATTCCTCCTCTTGACTTTTCTAAACCATTCTGGTTTTAACCGCTCCCCCATTTAGATCCCCATCACGAATCTACCTCGGCTGAGCCGATACGCCTGGATATCTAACACATCAGCATCGGCTTCCACATCTGGCTTAAAATACAGCTGCGTTATTACAGTATAGTGGGGGGGAAAAAAATTACTTTCTCTAAATGTTGAAATTCAGGGTAATCAGGGAAAACGAGCACCAGGTGAGAATCATTAATCACGAATCATTAACTACCAAAGCAACAAGGAAACAAAAACAGGAAACACCGACCGTATAAGGACAAAGTAGAGCTCATGACCGAACGAACCCTCATGACTTGTTCGGTATTTATTCACATTATGATGTCTATGCTACGTTAAATAGTGGTTGCGTTACACCAGAATGTTACTCTACACCGTACAAAAATGATTGCAAGGTTTATATTAATGTGCTAATGTTCCATCCATCCATCCATCTTCTACCGCTTACTCCTTTTCAGGGTCACGGGGAACCTGGAGCCTATCCTAGGGGGCATCGGGTACAAGGCGGGGTACACCCTGGACAGGATTGTGCTAATGTTCTAATATGTAATTGATTCTGTGGTAACAACTTACACAGGGGAAACTCTACATAACACACCCACCCACCCCCATGACAGAGCTGTCTGAGGTCAGAGGTCAGAGGTCAGAGTTAGCTGCTATAACATAAGCGATCTCCAGAACAAACTGTGGCATTTATGGGGCATGAAAAAACCTTTAGGACATGCTGTGATTAAAAAAATATTACATTTTCCTATAACAGCTTAACCCAAGTGTTTTATTTCATGTGTATATATATATATATATATATATATATATATATATATATATATATATATATATATATATATATATATATAATTACAGAGACTGCAATAGCAATGATAATTCCACAGAATGGAGCGAGAATTGATCCAACAGAGATTACTAAGGTAAAAGTCATTTCTGCAGAGATATATTAAAGTAATCAAAACGTAAAGCAAAGCATCAACTGTCAACTAAAGCGGCACGAATACTGAACACACTGAATAGACGATTCGTCGATTTGTCATCATGTGTTCAAGGTCAATCGCTCTGTAGGGAACATGCTGTACGTGCTTGGAAAAGTCTGACATTGGTGATATCTCTGGATTTCCTCAGGAAGCAGCTGAATCGCTCTCCCTGCGGAACGGGTTTAATTGATGATGGTCTCGATTCGTCCGGTATTTCAACTCGCGTTTAATCAGCCAGAGTAGAGACGCGGGCTCTAAGAAGCGTTCGGCTCACGAAGCTTATCTACGTTACGGAAATGACCGTCAAATGTAAAAAAAAAGAAAAAAGAAAACATTTGAACCATACTTTGAAACATAAGCGCGCCTCATCTCAATGGACGGAATACCGTGATAAGGCAAAAAAAAAAAATGACATCATTTCAATATTATACAAAATAACGTGTCACGATATATACAGTATAGTTGTGCTAACGAAGTGGAAATAAGGGACAGTCTGGATTCAGATTTATTTAGTTTTTTTGGTCCGATACTTATAGAACAATGATGAAAAACGTATTTTACAAAGAAAAGGAGCGGTAAACAACTCCAATTGTAAACAACTAGAATATGCAAATATATAGTCTAGTCTAGTAAGCTACTCTACAGAGAATAAATAACAAAAAGTTATCAAAGCTTCCACACCTGAACAAATCATTATTTTTTATAACAAACATGTTATTATATCATAATATCGATATCATACGATCAGATCGCCCAGCCCTTGCGGAATGCATTGTTGTTATTTTTTTACAGATGCACTTGATATAATCAGGATCATCTCTGGCAATAGGGACTAGCCAGACAAGCTAGATGGAGAATCTGTTGGCATTATGATCCACCATGTAGACAGGATTTGTTCCTTGCCAGAGGAATGCTTTCATCAGGCCAAAGAACGAGAATAGGTAGTTGGGCATTTTGTGCCGTTTCAGTGAGAGCTTTGTACAACTTGTGAAACTACAAGTTGTACAATCTCACAAACGCAAGGAAGCGAACATGCGAGAATTCCAAGAACATGTCGTCATCAATCACTTCCTACTGAGTCCTGCAAAGTGTTTCTGCATCGCGGAGTGTTCTTGGAAGATCTGACTGGTTAGGAGTTTCCTGAAAGTTCTAGATAAGAATGGGAATCTACATGAGGAACAAAGCTCTGGAACCACACACACACACACACACACACACACACGAGAACCCTACTGTCCGTAATGAACAGCAGAAGACCACAGAAGGTTCTACTCCTGTTAGCCACGGTGATCGCATGCTAGCAGTTGCTTCAGATTCTTCTTGTTCTTCGCTACGCGATGTGGTCTCCAGCTGGTGTGGACCATCCGCTTCAAAATTTGCCATATCGTGTGTTCTGATAGGCTTTTCTGCTCACCACGGTTGTAAAGAGTGGTTAACTGAGTTATCACTTAACCATTCTGTTCTGTTCTGAGTTGAATCCTTGAATAGCTTGTATATTTATACCATCCATCCATCTTCAACAGCTTATTCCTTCTTCAGGAAGGCGGGGAGCATCGGGCACAAGGCGGGGTACACCCTGGACAGGGTGCCCATCAATCACATACACACTCACACACCCGTTTGGACAATTTAGACACGCCAATCAACCTACCATGCGTGTCTTTGGACTGGGGGAGGAAACCGGAGTACCCGGAGGAAACCCCTGCAGCACGGGGAGAACATGCAAACTCCACACACACATCCCCCGGCGGGAATCGAACCCCGGACCCTGGAGGTGTGAGGCGAACATGCTAACCACTAAGGATGGATGGATTTATACCTTGTTTCATCACAAGGTACAGCCTCGGATTCATGTTTTATGATTTCCTGGTTTTGACCCTCACCCGTTTAGCTTGGTTTTGTCTACGGTCATGGCTCTATGCTACGGAGTATGATTATGATTAATGGATTTTGACCGTAATACAGTAAATGCTTAGTTAACACAAATGCAGCATTATAGTTCTTACTCTAAACTTCTTACTCTAAAGGACATTTTGATGGATGGTTCTTTAACCATTTTTGCTGGTGCTAAAAAGAACCGAAGAATCATTTCTTATCATTATATGAATGGTCCTCTGTGCTGGAAGACAGATATGAGGGTGGGCTGGAATAAATTGACAGCCTTAAATGAAACTGACATGCAGGAGTAGTCGGTTCCCTCTGAAACAAAATAAAGCTAGGTAGCAATCACATGCACGAGTGAAAACTCTGAAGGTCAACAAGTCAATCCCCAAAACAACAGAAATCGTTTCAGATCACTCCGACAGTTCCTTCTTACGAACCTCGCCAGCGTGGTAGTGACGTGAGCTTCTCGAGCTTAAGTTATGACCATAGGAACCACTTTGTTCATAAAATTAAATAGCTGTCTACTGTAAACCTCCTGGGTAAAAAGTTCAGACGTTTCATGACACGCGAGGGCTCGGCCTCCCTGGATTTATTACGTGTTCCTGGATTCGAGTGGCTCGGCGTTTCGCAACACTTGTTTTCCATTCCACGGTGCTGATTTGAATTTATTTGCGTTCAGCTTGAGGTGACTGAACGCTGTAAGAGGCGATTCAACATTGAACAGTAAAGTCAACAGACAAGGTATGAATTGAATACTTTTGCTAAGTTAATGAAGATTAAAAGCAGCGGGCGAACTCAACTCAAATGAAGCTGATGGAAAAGCTGGCAGGAATCGAACCCACAGTCCTGGAGATGCGAGTCAAACGAGGGAAAAAACTCGCTCCGCTGAGCGCTAATACTGAAAGACTTCCTAGTGCTAAACTCTCCCCTATACAGTGGTGTGAAAAAGTGTTTGCCCCCTTCCTCATTTCCTGTTCCTTTGCATGTTTGTCACACTTAAGTGTTTCGGAACATCAAACCAATTTAAACAATAGTCAAGGACAACACAAGTAAACACAAAATGCAATTTGTAAATGAAGGTGTTTATTATTAAAGGTGAAAAAAATCCAAACCATCATGGCCCTGTGTGAAAAAATGATTGCCCCCCCCCCAAACCTAATAACTGGTTGGGCCACCCTTGGCAGCAACAACTGCAACCAAGCGTTTTGCGATAACGTGCAATGAGGCTTTTACAGCGTCCTGGAGGAATTTTGGCCCACTCATCTTTGCAGAATTGTCCTAATTCAGTTACATTAGAGGGTTTTCGAGCATGAACGGCCTTTTTAAGGTCATACCACAACATCTCAATATGATTCAGGTCAGAACTTTGGCTAGGCCACTCCAAAGTCTTCAATTTGTTTTTCTTCAGCCATTCGGTGGTGGACTTGCGGTGTGTTTAGGATCATTGTCCTGCTGCAGAACCCAAGTTCGTTCAGCTTGAGTACAACGAACAGATGGTCGGACATTCTCCTTCAGGATCTCTTGGTAGACAGCAGAATTCATAGTTTCTTTTATCACGGCAAGTCTTCCAGGTCCTGAAGCAGCAAAACAGCCCCAGACCATCACACTACCACCACCATATTTTACTGTTGGTATAATGTTCTTTTTATGAAATGCAGTGTTCCTTCTACGCCAGATATACTTGGACACACACCTTCCAAAGAGTTCCACTTTTGTCTCATCAGTCCACAGAATGTTGTCCCAAAAGTCTTGGGGATCATCAAGATGTGTTGTGGAGAAATTGAGACGAGCTTTGATGTTCTTTTTGCTCAGCAGTGGTTTTCTCCTTGGAACTCTGCCATGCATGCCATTTTGCCCAGTCTTTTCCTGATGGTGGAGGCATGAACGCGCGACCTTAACTGAGGCAAGTGAGGCCTGCAGTTCTTTTGGACGTTGTTGTGGGGTCTTTTGTGACCTCTTGGATGAGTCGTGCGCGCGCTCTTGGGGTAATTTTGGGCGGCCGGCCACTCCTGGGAAGGTTCACCACTGTTCCATGTCTTGCGATTTGTGGATGATGGCTCTCACTGTGGTTCGCTGGATTCCCAAAGCTTTGGAAATGGCTTTATAACCCTTTCCAGACTGATAGATCTCAATTACTTTCTTTCTCAATTGTTCCTGAATTTCTTTGGGTCTCGGCATGATGTGTAGCTTTTAAGGATCTTCTGGTGGACCTTACTGTGTCAAGCAGCTCCTATTTAAGTGATGCCTTGATTGTGAACAGGTGTGGCAATAATCAGGCCTGGGTGTGGCTAGAGAAATTGAACTCAGGTGTGGACAACCACAGTTATAGTATGTTTTAACAAGGGGGGCAATCACTTTTTCACTCAGGGCCATGATGGTTTGGATTTTTTTTCACCTTTAATAATAAACACCTTCATTTACAAATTGCATTTTGTGTTTACTTGTGTTGTCCTTGACTATTGTTTAAATTGGTTTGATGTTCCGAAACACTTAAGTGTGACAAACATGCAAAGGAACAGGAAATGAGGAAGGGGGCAAACACTTTTTCACACCACTGTATGTAGTTCTAAGGTCTTTCTATCTTCGAATTTTCACCCAATTTTCTTTCAATTTGGTCATTTTTTTCACTCACTAGCTAGCTCTCCCTATTGCATAATAGTTACTAAACAAGAATAGCATGTGCTTCCTTTGAGACACATGACACCAGCCTCGTGCTGAGGAAAGCGCTATCTGCCCTCTTCCGCATACATGAGCTGACAGATGTTGACTTGAGAGAAATTCACTCCGCTCGAGTTTTGCCGGACTGGGCGAACGCTTTACCCATTTTGCAGACTCTTCGTCGTTTTAATCCAAGTAGAAAATTGTGTTGGAGGGTGGGCTTGGAGTAGGAGAAAACGCATCATGGACTGTCAACCTGGTTAGAGAGCACTTCAGGGATATTTATCTTCAGTGTCAACACGAGGAAGCCAGATATATCAATATTTATGTACACTTTATACTCTTACCTTAACTAGCAGACGTTGTAAATTCATAAAAGCTTCCGTGTCCGAAGAAAAGAATGATTTGTAATGTTTTTTTTGCAGTGCCGATGTATCTAGACATTCCGGGAAGGTCAAAAGACTAAAGGAAAGCCAAATATTAATCTCTCGATCTGTTTGTTGTAAATTTCCTTGCACGGATTCGCTTTGTTCCTCTTTGTTGAGGAACATCAAGATCGTCATTCGGTCAATAATATATATGGCTTCATCCTCTGTAGAGTGTAGCACGACGTTCCATCGATTCTCCATCTGCTTTTACCGTCATAAGCCCGAATGGGGCTGATTATATCGTCCGCTCATCCCGCCTCCACATCTGCAACAAGCTTCTCCCCAATCACATCTGGCCAGTATCATCAAAGTCTCCAAAGTCTTTCCACGTCAGGACAATAAATCCTCGCCACTTCGCCCCCTAAATCCCTCAAACCCCGTTTGGAATGAGCTTTGAAAAGAATGCTCTCAGAGGCCCGTTTTACAGTCAGAGCTTGTCCATTTAATCACGAAGGAGACCCACGTGACCTGATCGACATCAAATATATCTGGACTGGGGTGTGTAGTTTAAAGCTATAAGCTGACATGGAGCCGAACGAAGAAAGTGTATACGATAAAAAAAAAAAGAAAAAGGGGTGTAATCATTGATATGGTGAAGTTTTCTGTAAGGAGATGTTCATTTAGCATTTTTTGAAAGAAGTCTCCAGTGTCAGAATTTTTTTGTATACAGTGCTGTGAAAAAGTATTTGATCTCATACAGCCTTAACGTTCTTCTGGGTTAGCGGTGGTTTTCACCTCGCCACTCTTCCACGGAGCCATTTTTGCCCAGTGTCTTTATTGACGCGAGAGAGGCCTGTAAGTCCATTGATGAGTCGTCGCTGTGCTCTTGGAGGAATTTCAGAAGGTCGGCCACTTCCGGGAAGGTTCACTACCGTGCTTTTCCGTTTGGAAATAACGGCTCTCGCTGTGGGTTCTCTGGAGTCCCAGAGCCTCTGAAATAGCTTTGTAGCCCGATGTATTTCAATCACCTTCTTCCTCATCATTTCTGGAGCTTCTTTCAACTTTGGCGTAGTGTGTTACTCCGTAAGACCTTTTAACCAACTCCATACTGTTGAAAAAGTACTATTCGAGTGTTGATCTGATTGAACAGTTTTTGCCGTAATCAGGTCTGCTTGTGTCTAGTCCAGCTGAACCAGATTATGAACGCAGTTTCGTAGATTTGGGGAATTAGTAACTACGGGGTCAAATACATTTTCACACAGGCCCAGTTGGTAGTGGAGAACTGTTTTTTTTTTGCTTTGATAAATAACATTATCATTTAAAACCTGTAGTTTGTGTTTGCTCAGGTTGCCTTTGTTTCATCTCACATTTAGTTTTATTTTCTAATCCAAGTATGAGATATATGCAAAAACAAAAGAAATACTTTTCCACAGCGCTGTATTTATTAAAGAATGACACAACTATCTACTTAACTATCTACTTAACTATCTACTAAACTATCTACTAAACTATCTACTTATCTAGTTTATCAGACTGTACACGCGAGTTTGGAGTGTTTCTATCCGTGCACAATATTCAAGTCCCTTTTTTTCCTAGACTTTCTTGGTAAAAATGTAAATAAACACGTGGACACAACGATATTAGAGCACATAAACAAGAGAGCGTCGGTGCACATTCCGGCTCGGGAAAACCTAAGACATCTTACTTCCAAAAACCGAAGTACTCGAAGCGAATTTAAAGTAAACAGCTGGAACTGCGCCGTGTCATAAATCTCACAGCTTCGGAAAAAAAAACACCGTTCCACTGGGAGGTCCGAGGTCAGAATCATGTATACAGTTTATTCATCTGTACCGCGTCATGGTGCTTTCTTGGGCGCTTACATGTGAATACTGAACAGAATTTGATCAACCATATATATATTTACTATAAACCGTACGGCTTCCGTATTCAGTATGAAGCCGAGTAAGGACTCGGACATGTTCAGTAAAACGATAAAAGCGAATTCTAGATGAGAAACGGTTCTTCGATGATTCTTTGAACCTGAGGTGTTCCTCTGATATTACATAAAGGGGAAAAGACCATTTAAACAAAGTGTGCACGTTTCAGAGAAATATCTTAAAACATTCATAATAAATAAATAAATAAATAAACCCCTAACGGGACGAATACTCGCTACTTGCAAATTACATACTAATTTAGTCTGCTAAGAAAAGCTTTAACAAAGCGGGTTCTGCACAGTCCTGCGCTACATCGTACAAATGATCATACACGACTCATTTTGATTGCTATTTTTAATAATATAAAAATGACGGGAAAATATCGACTCGCAAAACCTCTACAGCTTTCACCGTCGGCATGACTTAAACTGTCTAAATACGGCTTTGAGGCATTTTATCCGATGCAGTAATGGTGTTACCTTCCCAGTCACTGACATGAGCAAAGTATTTGGGGCAGGGGATGGTGACCAGCTGTCCAACAGACGCCGACGGCCAACACGCAAATTCCCACTCGCCGCTGCAGCCTGAGGGGGGAAAAAAATAATAAAATTAAATCAAAAAATCACACTGATATTTAAATAAAGCTTAAAGTATTTGACTACAATACATTCGAAACAAATCGGGACTAAATTAGTAACCAGTGCATCATTTTTAACAACCGACCCATGGAATCTATTATTTATATATCGATATCATGTGACCCTGAAGATCATAAGACTTCCTTATCATGCTGCGATACCACACCCCTAAGTTCAATCGTTTATCCCACATCACTTTCAGAAAAAGGGCGATGTTAAAAAAAGAAAGCGCTTGCCCGAGCTCTTTACCGCAACTCGTGCTAAGACTTCTCACTTTTATTTTCTTTTTCTTTTGCTTTCGATTTGTCCAGAAATCGGCTCAGAATGACCAGACAACAAGAACGGTGGATTCTCGATTCTGATTGGTCAGAAGGTTTAACGTATATTTGGTTTACGTTAGCGTTTATATCGAGGCGCTCGTTCGCAAGGAATTTCGACGGTAAATGTTCTGAACAATCTGATAATAAAGTCTAATAATACATTTATTTCCCATTTATAGAAGGAGTCTCCAGTGTCGGCAGGTTTAAATGCAACTACAAGAAAAGTTTCCTTCCGTTGTTGTTGTTTTTTTTTTAACTTCAAGAAAGAAAAAAATAAATAAAAAAACAGGTTGGTGAGCGGGCGAATGTTTCTAACTGCTATAACGTCGATGAGAACAGAGAACAGGAACTAACTTGTGTGTCTTTTTTGGGAATAAAACCCATCAGATCGTGCGGTTATTGACAAATTCGTGCAACGTTCGGAACGTAACAGTAGTTTCACATCCGTCGCATCACTCCATCGTTGATGGTTTTCCTGTAACAGTATGACACAGTGTGTGTTATTCCTTACTTACTTACGCGCCACTCAGCCTTTAAGAACAGTATATTCAGCTCACGTCAAATCCAAAAGCAATTATTTTAGAGATTATGCAAATACGCCGTTCGTTACTCTGGGGGAATTCTGAGCTGTTGTTTACATAAAAATAGGTTTCCACTTAGTAAGTTATAAACTTTCGACTGCCTCGACTTGTCATTGCTTCAGCTATTAAAAATGTAATCAGTAGATTAGTTACGCCTGGACGAGAGGACGGACTCCGCTTCACTCTGATTAGCTACAGCCATGGACAGACAGGACATCTTCTATTAAAGTCAACAAACCCAGATGTGCGTATAATTCACCGCTGCTTTCCATCCTCACGTCTACTTCGCAATGACGGACACGAAGCCTGCATGCGTGTGTACAGGCTGAATAAACAGCGCAGTATATCAGGCGGTAATATCTGTTCGAAATGCTACGCCACCGAACGATATTTCAAAGGACGGGTTTAAGGAACTGGAGAGGTTCTGCTTTAGGAACGAGCGTTTGGGACCGTCTCAGTGGAAAGATATCACGCGGGATATTTTGTACGAAATAACGCCGTGGAATCCATGGAAAAATATTTGAAAGAGGGTCAAAAGTTATAACCAAAACTGTTTATTTAAAAAAGAAAAATGAAGTATTGTTTCTCCGCCGAGAATGTGAACCGCGACGTCGTATTTATCTTTTATATAAGAAAATAATAAATACTGGGTGAGCGGCGTTACGATTACCCCGGCATGTAAAACTGTTCTCGTCGTCGTATGAATACAACAACGTTCGGTGATTAGAGAACGACGCGTACTTTTTATCCATTTATAGTTACGTTTAACATCGCGGAACGTCCTGAACCGAGTTCGTTTCTGTTATCGTTTACGTTACAGCAGTTATAAACAGATGTTCGTCTTTTCAGCATCTCAGCTTGTCACGTTAGTGAGAAGCAACAAAACACGACATCCACTGTTCGGAATACTCTTTTTCACCGAGTTACAAAGCGCCGATACCGGAGACTCCTTCCATAAATGTTAACTAAACGTCTCCTTAAAGAAAGGATTATGATTCACCTTTGACGTAACTACATGCAACATTCAGTATATGTAAATGTCCAGCTTATTTGATACTAGGGCGGGGCGATATGATGATTTAATATCGATACCGTGATAACGTGAGATAATCACAGTGTGCTTTTCTGAAATATCGCAGGTATATCCTGAGACCTTTTTTTTTATGATGTTATGATTTCATATGGAATCTTTGAAATTGTAAAACGTAAACACATGAATACATGACTATAAACAAACAAAAAAAAAGCTTTTCACAGCTTCTAAAACATGGTAAACCCCCTCGCACATCGCCACGGGAACTCTACTAATAAACATTTCACCAACACGAACGCTATTATAATGCGAAAGAGATAACCGACCTGATGTGACATTTTGCAGCTTGGCCAAGCACTCATCTCTCTCCATCTCCAGGTCTATCCTGATGTCGCACATCTGGTCTGATAACATCTGGTCAAACATTTAAGATGAAGGTTACGGTTTTTTCGCGTGCATTTCATCACATTTCCATTGACATTCGCACCAAAGGTTACAGATGCCATCGTTTTGGGCGACACACAACAATCATTTCCCTTCTGAATGCTGAAGTGCAGGTGTCGCAAGGAAAGAAGCGTTACTCTGAAGTGCGGAATGTTCTAGTGCCTATGCAGGACCAGTCCTCATGTCGTTAATATAATGTCGATCGATAGCTCCGCAGTGAAACTATTAGTGCTGAGCAACGCGTTACATCATGAGGTCTCGATTATGGCACATTAACACTGTTACTTAATCTGGTTTGGTGGTTTTTTTGGGGTTGTTGTTTTTTTTACGCAACTCTGTAGTATGCTAAAAGCCCCGCCCCTCCCCCATCTCACATACTCTCGTAACACTCTCGCGTTCCGTCACCGTACATGTGTTCGTTTATCTCCACTGACGTGAAATCAGAATCGACCAACGTGTATTCGAGTTATAAATACTGAACTTCAGTTCGCCATATTTATTAGAGATGTCCCTGAAAAATGGTCAAACAAAAAAATTTGAAATAAAAATGGCACAAGAAATTTTGACCTGAAAAGATTGATAGGTCTACAAATCTAATCTGTCAAATCTAACACTCTATAAATAACGTTAACGCTGACGGTTATTAGAAAGTGATTAAATACACAGAACGGTGAAAACGTCGTCCAGGTGGACATTAGACGACCGGTTTGTAAAATGACTCTGCGTATGTACGGTTATGGGTCTTTTTGTTTACTGTGCATTACTGCAGAGTCAGCTAAAACTCCACCATCCAGCTGCGAATATTACTACACCCTCCCCTGCTTTCCTTAACACCTGGTCTGAATGCCCGTTTTCCTGTTTTTTTGGGGGGGTTTTTTCAGCCTCTGGATGAGTAAATCCTTTATCATCAATTTTTTTAAACACGGAAAATCTCGAGCAGTGGAAAATGAAGGGAAAAAAAACCCCAAAACATCCCACAAATCTAATTCGGACAATAAACACGCATCTACTTTCAAAACGCAGCGTTCGGGAATCCAAACCACATGAGCACGCGTACCGCGTTTCATTTGATTCAAAAGGTTTCGGCCGTCATCACCTTGGACTTCTTCACAACACACCCAAGGTCGGTGAGATGTATCGTGGATACTTGGAGGCTCTCTGTAGTGACATAAATCTTTTCCTCCCCGCTATTGTTAGCCTCAAAGGAGACTCGGATGACGACTCCTCCGTGTCCAAACCTTTGATACGAGCTACACAGTTGGACTACGTTCAGCCCACAAGAATAACGATGACTCAGTCCGCTGCAGGCTGACTAAATCTAGTCTCGGCTACATACAGCTTCTCTTGATGCGTCGACGCCTGTGGCCGTTCGGGGGGGGGGAAGCGCGTATCTTCTATCGGACCGGGTTAAAATATTAGCAGCGATGCACGTAGATGTAACGACGCAGCTGGATTGACGCATTAAGGTCGTGTCAATTACATGTGTCATTTATGTACTTCATGAAAAGGAACATAGGTCTGTTTTTCATTTTTTATCCAAGGATGTCGCTGCTGTCTTTGCACTTATCCAACCAATAATGAAAGTGGTTGCCATGGTGTTTCATCCAGCAAAGAAAACTAATGCGCCACTATTCGGAACGACGCATTCCTCAAAAGAAGATCAAACGCTCCGCGTGCATTGTGGACGCGGTTGGAAATGGAGAGAAACCTCTAGAGTAGCACTGTAATAATGCGAAAGAAACAGAAATGTAAACCAGTGGGATACTATTACGTGTAAAGTCAGAAAGCACCGCTCTCTCTGGGCCTGGTTCTCATGGTGGAGTGATGTATAGCACTGAATAGATTTACATAACTCCAGTTCGGAGTCTAAAGGTTAAAAATCATATATAAACTCACGTCAAATTGAGAAATGCTTCATCTAAAAAAAAAGTACCACACGAGATACAGTCCGGATTTTACATTCTCCGAGAAGGAAATTCAGGAATGAAAAGCTCTAATGATGCGTGTTCCTTAAAGCACGGCCAGCGGTTCTTCCCCCATTTTATCACAGTAGTAGTGGTATTTCTTACTGAGTTCCTAAAGTTAGTAGCGCTTTGCTTGGTCACTTGAATTAAATGGCTTTAATTGAAACCTCAAAAACAAGAAAATAATGTAAGCGTCAATCAGAATATAAAATTCAAGAATAAAAACTCTATCGCTCCAATGAAATAGTACACAATTTAATCACAACCCTACTAATAGTATTCTTGGATTATATGTATAAAATGAATATATTCATAAAGTACACTTAGGGGATTGACTGACTGTTTTTATTGACTATTTATTTATTTAGTTAGTTAGTTAGTTATTTATGGCCTTTTTTTTGTGTACAATCGCCACGTTGTTCAGCGCTGGAACACTTGGGGAAATGAAAACAATTGAAGATGGTAATTGAAGATTTTAAATCTCTAATATCTGAGAAGATTTCTTTAATGCTCGTAAAGTAAATCTGTCTTTCAGTCATAAGGTGTTCCGCCGCTGCAAACAGGTGTGTGATCGTCATGAATATCGATCGTTTACGTAATCATTTACGCAAGTTTCTCAGATTTAAGGAAGTAAAAACCAGGAGGTGTGCAGCTTGTAGGAAAATCATTAACGTCGGGGTTGTTGTGATGTCGCCCAACACGAAGCGGAGTTATTTACCACCCCGAAGTTGATTATTTCCCTCATAAACCGCAGCAATTCCGTGTTTTATTCCTTATTTCATCCAAAAACATATCCTTCCGTAACTCCAGCAAAACTAATCGGAACGAGAACACGCGCTGTGTTCAACCGTTTGCAGAAATGTTTCAAAGCTGTTCACGAAAACATGATTTTTCTGCACAAAAAGCTTATGAGAGCCAATATGCAGGGATTCCCAGTGTTGAAAAAGCACTCGGGGTGTTTATGTGAACCCAGCTGGATGGAGCACTGTTAGTGCTCATTCGAACACGTCGTTTCGTGTCCATCGTCAGTCCATCTATCGAAGAAAAGCGATCACCACGAGAGCATGATTTGCGTGGTGGAGCATTGACAGAGACAGTGTTCTCAAACAGTTTGAGAAATCCTAAGCTCCCTCTGTGACCATAAACCCACCCTGATGAATGCTAGAGAACCATGAACACACACTGTGTACTGAAAAAAAACGTGAACTTTAGTCTCCTACGAGGTGGCGGTACGGCAAGTAAACACTTCTTACAGTGTGTAAGCGTCGAGGTGTTGCGTGTAGGATGTAGTCCAGTATCTAACTGTAGGATTTTTTTTTGCTGCAGCATCACAGCTCCAGGGTTCGATTCTGAGCTCAGGAGTGTAACATGTTCTCCACGTGTCCGTGTGTGTGTCCTCTGGTTCTCTGGGTTCTTCCTACCGCTCAATCCATGCCAGTTGGAATAGCGACTGTAAGTGACTTCTAATGAGTGTGTGCGTGTGTGTGTTTCCCTGTGATAGACTGTTGTCCTATCCAGGATGTACTCACGCCTCACTCCCAGTGCTCCCGGTATAGATTATGGATCCTTTTGGTAATGTTTGCGGTTACTTAAGAGAAAAGAAAACTTAGAATTTAATATGAAACTATCATTATTATTATTATTATTAGTAGTAGTAGTAGTAGTAGTAGAAGCATTTCTATTAATAGACTGTGTTATAATAATAATAATAATAATAATAATAATAATAACACATTTTCAAATAATGAATACTATTTTTCTGTAATGAAAAATTACAATATTTTTACATTTTAAATAATAGTTTTAAATCGTTTTGAAATGATGTTCCAATCAGCCAACAACAGAAACATTGTTGCTCAGAAAAGCAACAGCAGCTGCACAGCTGGAAAAGTATCAGAGGTGATCTTTCTAGTACAGAAACTCCAGACTTCTTTCAGTGCACCTACTCAATCCCGTGTGCTTCTGGAGATTATTACAGATGATCCGGCTGAACCTCGGACCCTCATTCTACGCTTTTGGAACGCAGAGAACAGCTGAAGAGTCAAACTCACCGGTCCGAGTGCGCAGGTCACACACAGCACGAGCATTCTCCTGAACACGTCCATTGTTTCATTTAAGCTTTGTTTCGTCGCTTCCTGATTTTTTTTTCCTTCTTCTTCTTCTTCTTCTTCTTTCAGAACGTGCACACAAAAGAAACTTCAGCCCCGCACCGGAGCCCCGCAACGTGAACTCTGCTCCTGGCTGGAAAACTGGAATCTTCCACGCGCGGCGCCTCCGCACTGAGGACTAACGCGGGAGTGCACGCGCTATTTAAGTGCCTCTGTTTCACAACGACGCCAAACGTTCAGTCACGTGTTCAGGCAACATCCAGTCAGAGCTCGAGACAGACAGACAGGCAGGCAGGGACACAGACAGGCAGACAGACAGACAGACAGACAGACAGACAGACAGACAGATAGATAGATAGATAGATAGATAGATAGATAGATAGATAGATAGATAGATAGATAGATAGATAGACATGTAGATAGACAGGCAGGCAGACAGACAGACAAATAGACAGACAGATAGATAGATAGATAGATAGATAGATAGATAGATAGATAGATAGATAGATAGATAGATAGATAGATAGACAGACAGACAGACAGACAGACAGATAGACAGACAGACAGATAGATAGATAGATAGATAGATAGATAGATAGATAGATAGATAGATAGATAGATAGATAGATAGATAGATAGATAGATAGACAGACAGACAGATAGATATATAGATATACATGCAGACAGACAGATAGATAAATAGATAGATAGATAGATAGATAGATAGACAGACAGACATATAGATATATAGATAGATAGATAGATAGATAGATAGATAGATAGATAGATAGATAGATAGATAGATAGATAGATAGATAGATTGTTTCTCATTTCAAGGCCAAACTGTCTTGTTCCATAGGCAGGATTTATTTCTAGAAAAAAGGCAAACTGATTTGCCAAACATAATGTATTCCCAGAACAATTTTAATTTTGAAATTTGAAAGAAAATCTCAACTAACACAGACAGATAGACAGACAACCCCCCACAAAAAAAAAAAAAAGCACAAGACGACAACAGTCTACACTGCAGAAGTCCTATACGGCAGGGCCGGGAGTGCAGTGGAATTTACTGACACCGGGGCCGTGTATTTATTTATTTTTCTTGAAATAACACCCACATGTCATTAAAAGGCTTCCTTTCATCCTCTTCCATTATCCTCCATTTTGACTGAACTCTAACCATTACTGTTGCATTTGGCCAAAGCTGCAGGTCCTGTTTATTAAAATGCATCTACAGCAGAACAACATCTCAGCCACACAGGCTTCTTTTCTCTCTGCAACAAGTCAAAATACAACGCACCAGAGTGTGGAACCATTTCAATTGTAGCCTTTAGTTTCAAATAGTTATACGAAGCTTAAAAGCAAATAACTTTTCACAGTGAGAGTCAGAATGGATCAGTTAGTCATGAAAGCAAACATTCAGGAAAGTGAGCCAGGGACAATCCGTGTGTCTATAACACGAGCATTATGGAAAGGAATCCAAAAAATGTCCTGTGGAAAGTGAAATAACACAATTTCATGAGATATCTTCTGACGGGGAAAAAAAAAATCTTTTTTAAAATGTGGCTTAAAGCCAATATGTCTGCTATGAGCCAAATTAAATATTTGTTCCCTAAAATATCATCCTTCTGCTTTGGAACAAGGAAAAATCCACCCTGAATGAATCGCATATCAATATTTTGAATTACTATCCGCTCTTCAGTTGTATATGTTTTCACATTTAAACTTCTTTTCATCCTACATTACCCAAGATGCCATACTGATATTGCCATGCTAATAATCTTTATCTCTGCCTAAAGAGAGCGATGCAGCGGCACTTTAATCTCCTCATCTGCACGCTCTACTCAAACACATTAGCTTCCACCTTGCTAACACTGCTGTCGCTAATACACCATCACCCTCGTCATCTCATAGATGGCTAATTAAAGGAGTCGACTCTCTGCCGTAACTCAGTGCAGCTGTCACGTACCGCGCTGTTGCATTCTGGGACGTTGAGTACAGCGTTTAAATTTCTTATGATTATTGTGATGGAGATAGGATGGCCTTGTTTTAGGGACCGACAGCAACATGTGAATGCCATCTTTTATGTTTATGTAAATATCAAGTGCTAGCAATAACGAGGTCCCTCTGTGACGTCAGTGCGGCACGATGATGTGCGATGAGAGCTCCGGCTAAAGGTTAATAAGTCAATGTCCTGTGATGTCGTGGAAACAAGAGTGCAGTACAATTTACTCAGACTTCTCTGTGAACTAACGCCCTCGTGTCGTAAATCACTTCCCCTCATCCTCTTCTCTTACCCTGACTCTGGCCAAACTATACTCACTCTAATAGTGCATTAGAGAGATTGCCCAGTTATGTATTTATTATATATATATATATATATATATATATATATATATATATATATATATATATATACACATATACATATATATATATTTTTTTTATAATTTTTTTTTAAAAGTGCTCTCAGAGACATCATCTAGAATGTAGAATAGTGTGTAAACCAACACGCCAAAGCAAACACTTCATAGCGAACACTCCTGAATCACACTTTACTGCTAGCTCTTTTTATGGGATTTTCCCACACTTCGGTCTTTTAAACAGACAGCACTAGACAGACAGACAGACAGACAGACAGACAGACAGACAGACAGACAGACAGACAGACAGACAGACAGATAGATAGATAGATAGATAGATAGATAGATAGATAGATAGATAGATAGATAGATAGATAGATAGATAGATAGATAGATAGATAGATAGATAGATAGATAGATAGATAGATAGATAGATAGATAGATAGATAGATAGATAGACATGCAGACAGATACAGATATGTAGATATATATGCATACAGACGGGCAGACAGACATCTAGATAAATGGATAGATAGACAGGCAGGCAGACAGACAGGCAGGCAGGCAGACAGACAGACAGGCAGGCAGATAGATAGATAGATAGATAGATAGATAGATAGATAGATAGATAGATAGATAGATAGATAGATAGATAGATAGATAGATAGATAGATAGATAGATAGATAGATAGATAGATAGATAGGCATGCAGACAGATAGATAGATAGACATGCAGACAGATACAGATATGTAGATATATATGCATACAGACGGGCAGACAGACATCTAGATAAATGGATAGATAGACAGGCATGCAGACAGGCAGACAGACAGACGGATAGATAAACTACATATCACATATTTCACTACCTTTAATATTATAAAAGGTACTGAGTACTGAGTACAAAAGCTGATGTGTGCAGTGCAGCAGGCGATGAGATTCCGAACAGGTAGCAAGCACTGCAGTTGCAATAAAGCACTTTTGGGTAAATGTGTGTGTGTGTGTCTTTTTACCAATTATCAGCTTAACTCAATAACACTCAAGCAGAATCCTTGAAGGTCTCTGAATCCATTGATGGGTGGCTGAAAAAAAACAGCTTTTCTTTTAAAAGCCTGCCGAATTCTTATTGCGTTTTTTTTTCTTAATCAAACCCATTTAGCCCTGTCTATGTGTCCGTGTTTATTCATTTCATTTTAGAAGGAAGGACGTTCAAGGCCGCTGTCATCAGAGACGTAGCGCAGTTAAATTATTTGTACGCAACGTTTCAATCGTGTAATAATAGCTGCATAACATCTGCATTACATCTGGATTTTTGCTATTACTCACCTACAAACCTTCTACGTCAGTGCCTAGCAGCAGTCAGTAAATCATCACGTACTGTAGGTGTCCAAACTTTATAACCAATATACCATGAGGACTTCCTCTTGCTATAATTTAAAGGGGAAAAAAAGGGGATTTTTCTGCTTCAAACGCTTCGTAGTCATTCGTTCACATGGCCTAACACGTATAGCACAGCTTTCATTTGAAATAAAAAATGCATGCTGCGTATACCTAATCCAACTCCTGGATATTTCCATATCTGGATTATTGGGACGCTCTGGCCGAGAAGGTTTCTCCTGTGTCTTTATCGGTTGTGACATGTATATAAAATGGTGATATACTCCTGGGTCAATATTATTGTCATTGTACAAATTGATGACGCTCTCTGTCTCACAGTGCGAAAAAAATTCCTCTACTTTATTTCACTGCTGTGTAATTGCTGTGCCACTAATGAGCAGTTAGATCCATGTCCTAGTGATTACTGCTGCTAGGTTTTAAGGAGTGAGCTGCAAAACCTTCACATCACGTCATAACCATGCAAGAGACTTTCATTCCTGTATACAACAGCAGGCTTGAAATATAGTCTAGGCTTTTTTTGTTGTTGTTGTTGTTTAGTCATTTGGATCTAAAGACTATTTCCCTGAATTTAAACTACTAAACCCACTTAAATCTTCTTAAATCTTCTAAAAAGTTCCATTCCCCTGCAAGTTTCTCCATGAAGTAGGAAATCTACGCATCGACTTTACACGCATACCTAATCTGTCCGTATTGTCCGTCTCTATACGTAATCTACAATAAGAGCTCTGTCTCGTCAGGATATAATCAACACCTCCGTCGAGGACGTTCTCGCACGTGCTTCTTTAATTCCACTCAGACTCATATTCTCATTCGGTCCTACTTTCACCGCTGATTATGACCGTGGATGATCTCGACGATCGCAAAAATCACTTCTAGTGTCATTTCAATCAGTGGCATTTCAGGATCTGAGCACAAAATCCTACAAGAACTGCAAGAACCCAAACTCTGGTCCCGATCCTGTCAGGTGACAGAGAGATAATAGAGGCCATCTCTCTGCTCTGTATTCCACGCACACATACCTGTCTAATTAGGAAGTGAGGAACACAACACAACTTCCTGCACACAAAGCTACGCTGTTGGGTTAGCGACCCAGTTTTAGTCCGATTTAGCGCTCTATTATTTATCATGCAAACAAATAAAATGGATCATCATGGCTCTGTGCATCGAGTCCCACCGTGGCCCTGTGTGTGCGGAGTTTGCATGTTCTCCCCGTGCTGTGGGGGTTTCCTCCGGGTACTCCGGTTTCCTCCTCCAGTCTGATTGGCGTGTCCAAAATGTCCGTAGTGTACGAATGGGTGTGTGGATGCATTGGCACCCTTTCCAGGGTGGGATAGGCTCCAGGAAAAGGAGTAAGTGGTAGAAGATGGATGGATGGACTCCTGCTGCATGTGTGTGACCAAGTACAGTAGCAGATCTCCATGTAAATAAGCATTTATTACTCTTTTTCATAGAAGGAAATATTACAAATATTGTATACATTCTAAAAAGACACTCACTTGACTTGAGTTTGTACTGGAATGTCTGTGGAACTTCTCTCTTTCTTTCCCTGACAAACATGTCAGCTAGCTAATTCTTTCTTCCTACATAAAGATGTACTATATAAAGATACGGTATTACAACCAGCACACTGAATCTGTTACTGGAAAACGAATCAACACCTTCAGAACATCGAATGCAGAAGTACTGTGGTACTGAACAGTATACCGAATGATCAATTCTAATAAGAATCCTCTTTAACACTTTGTTCCAAAGCAGCGTCCACAATTGTGTTCGGGTAGGAAGAATGCATGGTTAAAGATGCTTTTGTGGAGAAGGATAATTGAATGGTGAGGTGATGTGATTGAACGCTGAGAAATTCTATTGAAGCACAAAAGCGCTGCCTAATCAGCTCTGAGTCAATGCTGCAGGGTCGCTTATCCACCTCAGTGAGCGAATAGCTTACCTCACTCACCTTTCTCACCACGCTAAGGTGAACATTAGATCTGGTTAAATCTCAATCCCAGTGTAACTTCGGGGAAGGTCAGGGACAAACGGCGTGGTTTAGAGTTACAGTGTGTTCTAGGTGAAGCTAATATCATTTCCTCTCGCTCTGAAAAAGAGCAGAACTTTACCGTCTGACCCTGTTTAACAAAAGCAAAGAGTCAAGCGCACACACACACACACACACACATGTACTGGTGTGGTTCGGAACGGACTCCGAAATGTAATGGTATGATACATAACAAAATTCACCTATCTCCGTTAAAACTCGCTTCTATCACAGAACCATTTAATTCTCCATTCGGATTGGTCAGAAGGTGTTTCGTTCGTATGTTATCGTTTCTATAGTAACAATTTGTTTGTGGGATGCTCCTGGTAAACAGATTAAAAAACGTGTCATGAACGATACGGTGAGGTTTTCCGTAAAGAAATATTTATTTCGCATTTTTTGCAAGGACCCTCCAGTGGTAGTGTTTTCTTACAGTCAGGGCCGAAACTTTTGCAACGCCATGTACTTTACCTCACAATGTAAGAACATAAGCACATTATCTTGTGCTTATGTTCTTACATTGTGCGAAGAATCGTAAGAATGTCGTTTAATTAAAGAGCATTGCCTGAAATCTGTCTTTTTAATTTCATTTCATTTCATTGAATAATTTGTTGTACATTATTAGGGGGCCAAGCACCCTGATTGTTATTCTACCTCTTTACTATACAGCTGATTCGGTACAGTGTGCATTTACAATATTGGAAAACTGACACACATCAGGAAAAAAAAATAAACCCCAAAACAACAGACAATACTAAAGAAAAGAAAATAGACCCAAACACGTCTTTCCAGTTCCAGGATTCCAACGTTTTTCCTACAAGGGAAAATAAAGAAATAAATAACAAGCCGAGTCTTGCCTGACAAATTAAAAGTTTGGAACATGTGATTAGGAAAGTATCTTTCTATTAGGAGACTATCTTCTTTCTCTGTTCTAAACATCTAAATATCATTCGATTGAAACCTGAAGTGGGCGTGGCACGCACGGCATCATCGGCCACATGTGGAGAATCTCAATCGGAAAATTCCTCGGACGAGATAATCTGGCAGCTTAGAATATTGTCACTGCACACAGTCAATGGAGAAGAAAAAAAAACCCCTAGAAAATCTGAGAGCTCGAGGAAATGAGTGCAGTCACATGATCACAAATAAAAACTAAGCCATGTCCGTAGTCTCACATTTCACATAAAGTTTGTTCAAATCTTTCGGAATCTTTCTTTTTCTTCTCCTAGCTTGGTCGTTAGCTGTTGCCATCCATCTGATCATGTCACTGATCATCTCATCTGCATATATTTATGTTACGTTAAAACATGCTTGAAAGGCTTCTGATCATTCCCGAGTGAAATCAGAACTTCTCACACCGCTGGATCATTTCCTGACCCATAAATTAAGGTTATAACTTAAAACGTTCTCCAAAAAACCTCAAACTAAGACGTTTACGTAACACAGAGCAAATATTGCACCGGTTTAAAAATCACTGACTGCACCTTTAACAATGAACTATAAAACACCGACTGCACCTTTAAGATACTTCGGCAAGAATTCTCTATCTGTCTGACCCGTTAACACTCTGGATTACAGGCAGCTGATTTATCGACAGGCAGTTTTAGGGATTTTCGTCACGTGTAAAGATATTTATAGCTCCGTCACCGAGAGCCGTTCCACACAATCCACTGGCTGGCAGCTGGAGGTGATTTAGTGAAGAGCAATGCTGAGTGGGGAGGTGTCACAGCAGGCCATTTTCCCAGGCACTTACCTTCACAAACAGTTCCACTGAAGCGAGAACTCACTAAAAACCATCTTACTTTAGAGTTATGACAAGGCTACGTCGCGTGTACACGCAGTTCAGTGAGAGGCAGCACAGATAATGAGGAAATGACCAGGTCTATAATGAATAAGCCGTTTATAATGAACTAAATGAACTCTATACAGGGATGTAACCCAATATGAAAGCATCATTTGGAATGAGCAGAAATAATCACCTCTAATAATACCCAGAAATACACAACGCTTAACAATGGCGACGTAACAATTAAACATGATCAGGAACAACGAAGGTGACATAGTCGCTTCATATTTTCAACACCAGATCCATACAAAGGCAGCAGCATGTGCTCCAAAGACAGAGCTGTGTAACCACAAGCAAACACCACGCAGAATCTGGACAACCATCAATACAAGATCAGCAGGAAAGAAGACATTCGTTCAGAGAGGCCACTAAGAACCAAACGACAACTTTGAAAGACCTATTATGGCCAACAGAGGCAAGCACGTGCATCACACAACAATATAAAAGATACGGCACACATACGGTAGCCTATATGGCTGTGGTGCAAAGCGGAAAGGGACTTCTCAGAAAGGTTCATCTGGTAAAGTTCGCACAAAGACAAAGATCCTGCAACAAAATGGGAAAAAGGTTTTGTGGTCAGATGAAACCAAAGTAGAACTTTTCAGCATGGGTACCAACACAGCGCATCACCAAAACGACACCATCCCAGTTGTGAAGCATGGTGGTGGAGGCATAACGTTGTGGGGATGTTTCTCATCTGCATGGACTGGGGAACTTGTAAAGATTGAAGGAAGGAAGAATGGATGGAGCCAAGTACAGAGAGGTTCTGGGGAAAAAACTGATGAAATCATATTCCAACAAGACAATGACCCGAAGCCCAAAGCTACCAAAGATACCATGGAGCGGCTTGCTAGGAAAAAGGTGGATGTTCCGAAATGGCGTAGTCAAAGCCCTGACTTAGATTCAATTGTTGCGAAGGATGCTGTCCATCACAGAACGTCTCCTCTGCATCTCCCAGGTTGAACGGTTCTACAAAGATGAGTAGGGGGAGAAGATCTCTAAATCCAGGTGTGCCAATCTTGTTCTTACCAAAAAGACTGGTAGGTGTAGTTGCCATTTAGATCCATGAAGCTTACAGAAGCAGACACAACAAAATGCAAAAGGTAAAGAAATGATGTGTATTCCTTTTCTATACACTGTATATTGTATAGTATTGCAATCTCTCTCTTTTTTGTTTTTTACAGTAATGGAAAGGGTTACTTGAGAACATGCAAAACCATCTCTAACAAAGAGGAAGGTAGTGCATCGGGTCGCTAACACTTCCAAAAACAGAACAAGCTTAATCTCTGACTTCCTGTGGATTTTTTTTTTCTTTTCTTGTCCAGACCATAGTTTTAGCATAACCACTTGAAAGCGGAAAGCGTGCCATCGACTACGACTCCATCTTGTATATTAACACTTTTTAAAACACGAAGCCCACGGAAATGAGTTTAAAAGTGCCTGATGAAAGCAGCTAAGCAACAGCGAGCGCTCCACTGACACGAACAAACAGTAAGTCCATCCGAAAACCTGCCGAAGATCGTTTTAAACCATTTTCATGATTCTTTACATTTGAATTTTTATGATGGTCGGTTGTTGAACTTTAACGTGCTGGATGATGGTGAAGATACAACATGTACAGTACAGGATTAACGCATGGAGTGTACTGAATCTATATCATGTATGAGTATATACGAGCTTTACATGTCTATCATCAGCTCTAAAGTCAATTTTACAATAAAACATAAAACAAATATTGGCATTCTAATAACAAAGAGTTATTCGGTAACTGAAACATTAACTTTACAAATATATTATTAATGCGATAAACAGTGTCGGTTTGTAATTAATTCGTTTTAGAGACATTCAACAGTGTATCCATGATGAAATTCAAACTCTAGTCAAATTCAGTAAGGAGCTTACTTACAAAAGAAAATCATCTTTTATTTATTTATTTATTTATTTATGGTATTTCTCGCACAATGGTAGCACAGTGGTTAAGTGTGTGTGTGTGTGTGTGTGTGTGTGTGTATATATATACAGTCAAAGTTCTGGAGACTTTGACTACTTCTTGTTTTTGTCGATAATCTATAACAGATAAAAAATAGGGTGACAAACTTTTGCACAGTACTGTGTGTGTGTGTGTGTGTATATATATATATACACAGTATCTCACAAAAGTGAGTACACCCCTGACATTTGTGTAAATATTTGATGATATCTTTTTATGTCAAGACACTGAAGAAATGACACTTTGCTACAATGTAAAGTAGTGAGTGTACAGCTTGCAAAAGTTTGTCACCCTATTTTTTATCTGTTATAGATTATCGACAAAAACAAGAAGCAGTCAAAGTCCCCAGAACTTTGACTGTATATATATACACACACACACACACTTAACCACTGTGTGATAAATACCATAAATAAATAAATAAATAATAGATGATTTTCTTTTGTAAGTAAGCTCCTTACTGAATTTGACTAGAATTTGAATTTCATGGGCGGCTGTGGCACAGTTGGTAGAGTGGGTTGTCCACTCATCGTAGTGTTGGCGGTTCGATTCCCGGCCTGGGTGACTCCACATGCCGAAGTGTCCTTGGGCAAGACACTGAACCCCAAGTTGCTCCTGATGGCAAGCTAGCATTGCATGGCAGCTCTGCTACCACTGGTGTGTGAGTGAATGGGTGAATGAGACCCAGTGCTTTGGATCAAAGCGCTATATAAGTGCACATTTACCATTTACAGCTTCAATTAACAGTGTCAATTTGCTGTCCACTCAAAATAACTCAACACGCAGCCATTAATGTCTAAACCGCTGGCAACAAAAGTGAGTACACCCCTAAGTGAAAATGTCCAAATTGGGCCCAAAGTGTCAATATTTTGTGTGGACACCATTATTTTCCAGCACTGCCTTAACCCTCTTGGGCATGGAGTTCAAGCATGTCCTTGTCGAGCCGCGGTACCTGTGAGTAATCATACAACTTCGTGTCTGGTGTTTGTTCAACCCAATGTAAGTGCACCTCTCCCTTCTTCACATCGGGACTCGGTAGATTTGGGTAGAGTCTGATCTTTGTGTTAAGGTGAGAGTGGAGAGTTGAACTCAGCTTCACAGGTTGCCACTGGAGTCCTCTTCCACTCCTCCAGTATGAGGGAGTGTGAGAGCGATGACACCAAATTGAACACACCTGCTCCCCATTCACACCTGAGACCTTGTAACACTAACAAGTCACATGACACCGGGGAGGGAAAATGGCTAATCGGGCCCAATTTGGACATTTTCACTTAGGGGTGTACTCACTTTTGTTGCCAGTGGTTTAGACATTAATGGCTGTGTGTTGAGTTATTTTGAGTGGACGGCAAATTTACACTGTTACACACGCTGTACACTCACTACTTTACATTGTAGCAAAGTGTCACTTCTTCAGTGTTGTCACATGAAAAGATATCATCAAATATTTACACAAACATGAGGGATGTACTCACTTTTGTGAGATACTGTATCTATATATATATTTAATACTGCAATGTCAACTCTGATAAAACCACTGACCACAATACCCCTGTAATTTTCAGCAGACAACAGGTCTCACTTTTCATCATTTGGGAGAGAATTAAGGGTGAGTCCTCACTGATCTTTCTCAGTAATAAAGTATTGTGATTGCACCAAAATGCTGAAATGAAGTCAATTGTACTTTAATCCATTTTCCTTCTTATTAGAACTGCGAAGAAAATGGGAGACGAGTACGGAGTCTGTAAGTGATGCATACATTTCTTTTGAGATTATGAACTATAAAAACCAAAAGCAAAGCCCAGCTTCGGACATTAAATTCGCTGCTGGACTTCCTGTAAAGGTGACTTTGTCTAAAGTGAATTTGCATACATATTTGCCTTACCTGACCTACAGTACAGTCTCAGCCAGAGGTGGAAAATACTCGAGCAATTGTTCTTTGTTGCAATACTTCGTGTTACAGTCTTTAGACCTACTCGTTTCAAATCTTGAAGGTCTCTTCACTCGTCCAGCACATACACATTTTTATTTTTATTTTATTTATTTATTTATTTTTTAAATCAGGCTAATTTTCATCTGCAGTTACTTATTGCAGCTTTAGATAAGTAATAAAAATGGTGTTTTCACGTAAAAATATGACATTATTTAAATTCACCAATTCAAAATATATATCCTTTTTAATACTTGTATATGAAAGCTACAGACAATTCCTTTTTTGTAATTCTTATTTTGTTTATTAATCTCTTAAGTCTCTTCTATATGCTTTTCTTTGTACCATTTGCTGTACTCTAAAAAAAAAAAATAATAAACCCAAAAGAACATCCTTTAATAACCTTTAATGACACACACATGACATCCTGTGTTAGAATGCGTGGTCTTTTTCAGGATATTCTAATGAATCTGTTTTTCATTTCCTCCTTTGATCTACAGACGTAGCGTACTTTGCCGGATGGTTTCGTTACTTCTTGTTCTTCGTCTGGGTTTTGGACATTGGGCTGATTTGGATTGTAACGTACCTGGACATTTCTTTGATCAGGAGAATCAGAAAAGACTGTCAGATCTATGGCTACCAGTCTGCCAAGCTTCATTTCCAAAAAAAACACAGCCCAAGTACGTAACGACCTACAGACTCCGCCCACCATGACGCGTTCCAATGAAAGTCTCACTCCGAGCATTGCTCCGAACTTGATGTTTATCGGACTGCTTCTCTTGATTGACTTGTTTTTGTTTGATTACTTTATCATTCGCTCGGTCAGTTTGTTTGCTGTTCGCCGGACTACATTATCGAATGTTTGATGATGGTCTCTTAATAAAGCCCTGTATTTGCATCTGAACTTGTGCAGAATTTCTGACAGTCTCAAAAGAACAGACTGATGGCTACCATTAAACCACAATGACTATAAATAAGGTGAAGCGCTGAGGTTGTGCGCTAGTCACTAGAAGCGAGTTCAAATCGCAGGACGGTCATAGAGCAAGACTTTTAACCAATGTATGAAGTTTTCACTCAGTTTCCATAGCTTTACCCTGTTTGGGAATCGATTACTCTGGTGCTACTTTAATCTCACCGTGGTTTCCACCAATAGAGAAAGATCTTTTGAGCCTCGGTTCTCCTCAAGGTTTCTTCCTAATGTTCTTATAGCATTGGAATTTCCATAAAGACGCTTCGTGAGGACTTTTGTTAAAAACACTATGAGGTTTAGCCGAATGATCAGGACCAAAGAAGACAAGAGAAACATCGGTGCAAAAAACGAACATGAAAAATGTCTGATCTCTTGGTATTTTCACGCTCAAGAATTCTACTGTTCACACAGCATGGTGTGAAAAACCACCCAGTGAGCAGTAGTTCTGTGGGCGGAAATGTTGATGGGTGAGATGAGAGGACAGGAAGCTATGTGGTGAGCACAGGCTGTCAGGCAAAAACTGGAATCTGACCAGACAACAGCCAAAGATTCACCCAAACTGAACAGATGAAGATTTGAAAAAAGAACACGCGGCATGTCATTCGCTCGTTACAAGATTCACGATTTAAATTTTTTAAGAATTGACATGAACATCTAATAGGAGTCTAGTATACTGACAATCTACTGCTGGAGGATTTGTCCTAATTGTATTAATCACATTAATCACCGCAAATTCGGCTTCCGCTGCCGCTTATAAAATAGCACTTGATCCAGCACATCCACACAAACGCATTCTGCGTTTTATTGTTTTTATATAATGCCTTGATAGTTAATGCACAACTTAATCTAACGTAATGTGTGCGTAGGATGGAGGATTTTGTCCGTATCCATGTGGGAGCACCCACAGCATGAGAACTCCGGTAGGTCCAGAGGGCGTGAGCTTTTGAGAGATTATGACACGTGCGGTCAATGTAATTCGATATTCCCTGATCAGGAAACGTTCTGTAGTGATCACTTGAGTGTAGAATAGGCCCTAGCGGCTAACGAAACAGCAATGTTTGCTAAGAATAAAGCAAACACCGACACACCCACACACCCATCATGGAGTCTGTCGAGAACAGGGCTCCGAACACTGTTTACACGGACACTGGTGTTGATTTCTCCTTGACAACGCATCCTGTGCTTAATGCCAAGGCCGAATCTACACACTGAAGTCTATTATTCGCTACATTAGACCTCCTAGGGCTGCACTTTAGACTGTGATGACCGCTACAGAGGTTTCACTTTCTCTTATGTCATCATCTGACATGGTAGAGTGTATGACATTCGGAATGAAGTAAGTACGGTGGCCCGGTAGTGCACAACACAACGAAATTGAAAAAGCAAACATAAATTAACAACACGACGGAATCAAGCCGCAACGCAACGGAAATGCTCGCGACCACTAGGGGCAGTGTCTGCATGGGAAAGCCAGATATTTCCGGTCTGAATGCAGGACATTTTATTAGACTTCGGGACATGAAAAGTGACGTCATGAACTCATCTTAATGGGTCAATCCATTATTTTCAACTTAAAACAATTTAGTTCTGCTCTTGTGTCATGAATCGACCCATTAACATTACCATTAAATCTAATTACGTACATTCATTCATACAGAGAATCTCATCATGTCCCGAGGTTTAATACGCCTGGAATATCTGGCTTGTTCCATGCTGACGTTGCTCCCTAATGGTCAGGATCATTTCTGTTCATTAGGGCTTGATTACATTGCGTTAGCTTATGTTTGTTTTTTTAAACTTTCGTTGTGTTGCATAAGTAAGAATTGTGAAACGCAAGACTTTTTTTTTTTTTTATTCTATTCCTAAGTTCATCCTAAGTGCGTGCAATCTTTTGCACTCAACCCACAAGCGTCGAGATCAGATTGTTCCTTATCCAAATATTAGGCTAATATCCAGCCAGAGATCAGATATTAATGCATGATATAAATGAAGCCACATGTGTTCCTGAGTGGTTGCTGTTTTTCTTATCACATCTGGAAAATGAAACTTTAACGAGGGATCTAGAATTGTCCCGCGATCAAAAAAAATATCCATCACGCGGGCTGACGTTAGTCACCCGCTTTCTGTTTTTCACAATTTCTCCGTCATCTGGGGAATCGGGGAACCACTTCGTTTCCATCCCGTCTGTGAAAGCAGTGACAAGCCCCTTATCTTTGAGGAGGACAGACCGTTAGCGTGATCCGTTATAATAGATCATGTCAGCATTAAAAAAAAATAAATAAAAGAAAGAAAACCCTCGAGATACTTCAGCAAACACATCAGTCGGCAGGAGATCAGACCTGTTTTCTGTTAACAAAAGAGAAAAACGGCTAAACACACAGAGCAGAGGCAGTTACGTGTCCAGCGTGGGCGCGCACACATTCCAGAAGCTTGAGGGAACGCTCGAGAATAAGAGCAGCGATCGGTGAAAACGTGGAGATCTCGTGTTAGCGTCGATTTTCTGATGACTGGTATCCGGGAAATTATTCAAGGTCATCTCTGAGCGAAGAAAACTGCTATTAGAAGCTGGCTCAGTGCGGTTTTCGTGTGCGAGATTGTGCGTTCGAACGCTTTAAGTTTTTCAATTTCCACCCAATTCCGTCAAAGCGAACGCCTACCCACCTGGAAAAGTGAAGCAGGCGTCACAAGCTCGATTAGTTTTCCACCTGCGATGCAAATGGCAAACCACCGGGCACTGTGTTTTTTTCTAAATGAAGTCCACGAAAGTGGATAAACACACACATACAGATAGATATTAACGCTGAACGTGCCAAAAATTCTCATATATCCGATATATACTCTATATAAGAGTAAAATAATACATCAGAGAGTGTGTATACATTTTTTTATTCAACATTTATAAAGTAATATTATTCAAACACGATCACAAATATTAATTAAAGCATCCAAACACACGTTATCGATGTTAGAGTTAGTTTATTATATTAACGTGCTCGTTCGAATCCATTTTCATTTCCACCGTTATGAAAGGTAAATAAATGTAAAAACGCGTAACTGTTCATAATGTGAAGATTTCGATAAGTAACGTTTATGGAATGAGTCTCCAGCGTCGGCGCTTTAGAACTGTAACGGCGTAACTTCAGATTTCTCCCCATATAAGAAATGTTTTATTCCTTTCTTTAAGTCGCTGTAAACAAATACACAGTTTAATATCGAAGAGATTAGATATATAATCAGATCCCACGTAACATGAAAAAGTAGTGAAAGTTCGGCTTCAGAGAACGATGTACGTGTTTCTACGGTTACCGAGAATCCTCTCACTGCCAGAGAGCCATTGACGGACCCTTAATCGAAGACCTATTTAGAGTTTTTGGATCGGACATGCGTGTGTCCTGCCAAGTGAATAAAAATGGACGTGGATCCAAGTGATGACACGAATAGAATCGCTAATTTAGCTTACTCGATTTCACGTTTAATTATCCGACACTATAAATACGGCGTCTTCGGTACTCTTCTACTCATCGGAACAACTAACCAAATGACAAAAAAAATGTCCAAAATCAGTCTAAGCAAATGTTTCCTCATGGCACTGTTTGAATGTACGTCTTTGGCCACGTATCGAAGGCGTTTCAGGTTTATACGGTTACCGCGCATGACGAATACATTGTAGCGTATTAGGTATTAGTGTTAAAGGCTGTGCTACATTGGAACGGAAAGAATTGAAAGGCTTTGGTGTTTCGTCCACTGACTTTAAAGCCACGCTGCTACTCTTCTGCGGTGGGGTCAGGATTCACTAGGCCTTCAGCATTCCCATCTTGGAAGAGAGGACGGGTACGGTGCCTCCGAATCACCAGAAAAAGTCTGATCGTGAAGAAAACGCAGGCCAGCGCCAAGAGAACAGCTGCGGATGAAACAGATGAAATGAGAAGGTAAAGGAAGAAGCACACGTGGAACATCTCAGACTGAAACTGAGAAACAGCCGACTTGAACCGGACGCGTTCCTGCATCTTCTCGGATCAAACTAGCTAAAGCCTATAAGCCTTTCACGGACTGAAACAGGGGGGTGGAGCTTATTTCAGGGTCAGAAAAATGTAAACAGAGGCCTGGAACACAGAAGGCAATATTGCGAATCACAGATTGTTGAAGGAGATGTGGCTTCCTGTTAGTCACAGTGAAAGGGTCCCGATGAGGTCCACAATGATCCCGATGAGGCGTGGCTTGTGTGCCGGTCAGTCTTATCGAAGGGGGTGTGGCTTCTGCTACTGTGAGTTCAGCAAGGACGGCTTGTCAGACAGAGTGAAGTAGGTATGGCTTGTGTATCTATCAGTTCCAGTGAAGGAGGTGTGGCCTCTGTGAATGTCAGCCCTGATGAAGGAGGTGTGGCTAGTGTATCCATCAGGCGTGGCCTCTGGAATGCCAATTCTAGTGAAGGAGGCGTGGCTTCTGTGCCTGTCAGTGCCAATGAAGGTGATGTGAGCTTTCTGAAAGTCAGTTATAATGCAGGGGGTGTGGCTTCTCTGCCTGTTAGTTTCAGTGAAGAAAGCCTGCTCAGTCTTAAAATAATTTAAAAAATAAAAGGTGTGGCCTCTATGTCTGCAAGTAAGGAGGTGTGGCCTTGCTGCTTGTCAGATCGAGTGAAGTAGGTGTGGCTTGTGTGTCAGATAGCTCTGTGTGGAAACACTTCTCATCACCGGCACATATACGGTCACGGACTCACCTGAAAACACGGCGTTTCTGCCCGGCGCTGCTGCATCGTAGTGTTTGCTCAGGCTTCCACTGAGAGCGACCATGATGACGGGGTAGACGGTCAGAATGTAGCGCACGTGCTTCTCGATCACAAAGTTCTCAACAGCAAACCTGCACATGCGAAAAACGACATTCGACACGGCACGAAAAAATATACATACACGACATCTAAATCGTCAAAGGAACGTTAGACTCCGTATGAGGACGGACCATACGACCACTTCTAAAAGAAGAATGCACAGAGAAACAGTCGCCGCATTCGTGGGGGACATCGATGTGATATCCAACACCACGGTGAAGTTGAGGAGCGTAGCGACGGTCGTCCATGTTGCGTACGTGGCGATGCCGTTCTGAACCTGAAATACACGGAGTGAGCTGAACATCACACAACAGTGTGCCGTGATAAAATACTACGATCAGGGAAAATAATACCGATATTTTACTACAGAAAACATTATTGCCAGATGTGGAGCACGCATTCAGGTATGCTGCAATGCTCTCGAACAAGTCAGAATCCCAAAACTGGGCTAAAAATAGATTTTAAAAATTGTACCATTCATTTCTCAGATCACTCCACCGCTAGTACCGAGGTTATTTATAGACATGCAACGTCTCACAACACACACACACACAAACACACACACACACACACCAGGACATAGATGCAGAGGAGATCTGTAGGATGGTTCTGTTTGAGCCAGGCTCCATGAGCTCGCAGACCGACACAGGAGAAGAAAATCAGGAGGTAACTGGTGAACGCAATCAGAGCTAAACATACTAGCGCTGAAATCATCAACCTGCAGAGATAAAACACACACACACACACACACACACACACACAAGGTATCAGCTCACTGCTACAGACCACTCGTCAGGGTTGCCAGACACGTTCCAATCAATTGTTACATCGGCATCGTGCTATCTGCAGTGTAACATAACGTTTTAATAACGCTGTGTTAAAACCATGTTGTTGATTAAATAGGTTTTGCACAGAGGTCGTTAAATGTCTCGTTAATGAGTAAATCTATTCAGAGACACACTACAAACACAGTTATATTAGGACGGTAGGATTTTACATACCTTTAATATAGTTTAATATACATTTCTTTGTAAACTATACTACACACACACTTATACATTATATTACCCACAATACACCTTTTATCTTGTTAAATGAAATCTTACTTTATATATTTATATATATATATATATATATATATATACACTTTTTTAAATCTAAAATATTTGCGTTGCATTTGGACACGATGTTCGTACAGTTTTCGCCTCTGTACACCACCACGATGGATTTGAAACAAAGCAATCAAGATGTGATCGAAAGGCTATGCTTCAGCTTGTCTAATTTGTTCGGGTCTAATCTGATCTGTCTGTTCTTGAGTGTTACCAGTGGTTTGCATCTCGAGTCAAACCGTCTGTATTGACATGCATGGACGTACACATTGATAACGATGCGCCTTCCTCCTCCAGAGCGTTCTTGACTCAACTCCTTCAGAACATCGAGCCTTTTCTTCACCAAGGAAAGAACTCCACGATCGTCCACTTTAGTTGTCTTCACTGGTCGTCCAGGACTTTTGGTGTTGCTGAGCTCGCCAGTGCGTTCCTTCTTTATAAGAATGTGTACGAAATTGATGATTTGGCCACTCCTAAAATGTCCGCTCTCTATCCGATAGGTCTGTTTTGTTCTTTCAGCCGAATGACGTTCTCCTTCACTTGCACCGACACCTCTTTGAACGGAGAGTTCACATGGACAGCTACCAAATGCAAATTCAACGCTGGGAATCAACTCCAGACCTTTGATCTCCTTAATTTCTCATGATGTAACGAAGAAACAGGCCGCACCTGGCCACGAAACGTCTTATCAGTCAGCTGTCCGATTACTTTTGAGCCGCGAAAATGCCTGTGAAATAAAGCTGAAAGTCTACACGTTCAATCACATCTCAATTGCGTCGGTTCAAATACATCGTGGTGGTGTACGGAGGCAAAATTACGAAAACCGTGTCGCTGTCCAATTACTTATGGACCCCGACTGCGCATCACAGACCGTATATTCAGTGTTCGTTTATTTATTAATTTTTTAAATGCTACCGTGGCTAACAAGATCGCATCAACTGCTGCCCAAACCTTAAGCACGAGTTTGGCCAGGTGTATTAAGGGTTCTTAGGTTCGCCACATGGACTCGTACTTACTCTCGGTCCCATAGCAGGAGCCAGGTGATGTTCAGGAGCATGTTAATCGTCCAGGAGAGATAAAAGCCGTAAGGAAGAAAAGCAGGACTGCAGTACATCCACCCGGTGGCGCTCCTTCGAACAAAACAAAGATGTTTAAACCATGTTTCTTTTTCCCCATTTATCCTGAACATGAAGAATTCTTGTTATTTTCTATAACGCCAGCGTTTACAGTAGCGAAGCTGAAAATGACAGGTTTATATGAACGAGGAAAACGTCCAGAAGACACTGTACGCAAAATACGCCGTGTTGTTACTGAGCAAAGAAGAACGTACAAACGTAAACAAAATAAAATAAACAAAAATATGCTGAGGCTTTCCCATCCAGAGGCGTTCGGGTGACTTAAGGAAGGAGTCTCCAGTGTCAGTTTTCTGTGTCGAGCCGCACTACACGTGGTAGTGGATTCTTTAACTTTAACGGCACGATATATTACATCGTTCGGTCTGGAATCGTTTCAAATAATATAAAGACGTAAGGCTATTGTATATCGTTGAGTCTGATTAATATCAGGGAAGATCTGAATGTGGTTTGAGGTGAATAATTACACAAAAGACGCATTACATAACATTAATAGCCTTAGAGCTTCAGCGCAAACCGAAGAAACGTCCAAACACCAAACACGTCTCGGGCGAATGAGCAGAGTGTACGATTAGAAAAGGTCAACTAGGTTTTTATGGATTGTTCGTTGAGTGAATGGACTAATTAGACTAACTATTCTAGCGTAGGAACTGATCGCTTTGGGTTTTTGTGTAATTTGTGATTACCGTCTGCAGACCCAGCTCAAGAGATACAGGTTCATCAGCAGAAGCCAGGTGTAGATGATTCCCCATATGGAGAAAGTCCAACCAGCGGGAGTGATTTCTGTGTCATAGCGAGCGGACACGTTTCCTGTCCTGTGCAAAAACGGTCCTGAAAAAACAAAACAATCGCACAACACGTGCAGTAGAACGTGTTTAATATTTACGAGGTATGCATGTGACTAGCATAGACTGCCATTCGAACACAATCCGAGCTTTAAATTCACCATCGCGGGATTACAAACGAACCCTAGGGTTAGTGGTTAAGCTATTAAAAAAAAAATACTTCATTTCTTAAAAATTAGAAATCAGAAGAAAAAAACATCAAAAAACGACAATTAGAACGGTGAATATTTACGTCAACGTGCTCGTTAATTTTGCTGATGTTCACAGAAAGTCCTATAAACCAAAACTACACTTTGAAATACTTTCAGATATAGAGTATGCTCGAAAGTTTGTGAACCCTTTAGAATTTTGGCCATCGTCGGCAAATAGAGAAAACGAAGCACTACAGCGAGTGGCGTCACGGAGACCGGGACGTCCCTCCAAAATTTACAAAAGGACAAGACAAAAACTTACCAGGGAGGCTGCCAAGAGACCTACGGCAACACTAAAGGAGCTGGAATATCTGACGAGTACGGATTACTCTCTCTGGTTTTTCCTGTTTTTCCCTAAACATCTCTCTGATTGTTTTCCCACTTACTCTTTACAGGTTGTAGTTTCACACTGAGGGTGGAAAAAGTTCCGAAATGACTGATCTTGGTTTTTACATCCCAAAAACCTGCTACTTTAACAGGGGTGTGTAGACTTTTTTTTTTTATATCCATTTTCGACAGACAGAGATACGGTCTTCTGAATAATTGTGAAAATGTCAGCTCAATTCTGGAGTATTAACACTATAAAGTATAACGTGAATATAGCTCCATATACACAAAATCGCAATTAAAACAGACATATGAAGTCAAAACGTACTTGCGTCCAAGTTCAAAAGTGCTCACATTTATTTATTTGGTTAAGCTAATGTTTAATATTCCCATTGGGAAGAATGCTAAGGTGGTATTAGCAACAAGAACATGCCAGTTCCATGCAAGTTTTCCCAAGCTCTAAACTCTACCTCGGCATGCTTGTTCACACTAATGGCGAATTTTTAAAGGCAGATGTTGCGGTTTGACGTGGGAGGAGAAACAACTCATCCTGTCCAAATCCTTAATAGATCCAACAAAAGAGAATATTTCACAAAAGCAGTGGGCCGTTTCCTTCGACAGCGAGGTGAGTTTGAATGGACGTCTCTTTAAAAATAAATAATGAAATGATTTAAGTAAGTAAGCGAGAATGCAAAAGAACAGTTTCCCACCACGCTTATAACCTCGTCTACAGTTAGAATCCTTGTATTAAATGTTCAGTCGTACCATTCTTTAAAAAAAGAATAAAAGAGTAAAGGAATGAAAGGCCCTAACCCGAAGTGAATAAAAGACTTCATATCGATGTATAGATCTACGCTGACAAACGAATCACGTACGTTTCACACGTATGACACGTGATCACGTGAAAAATGCGCGAACGTGTGATTCGGACCCTTTTTGAGTCCTGAGAACGGTCACTCCAAGACGACGAGATTTTACGAGACTACGCCACAGTATTCAGAGAAGCTCGGAATCTCTCGATTTGGGCCGAGACGCGTCACGTGACGTCGTCACGACACGCGTGGAGCCGAAACCCTCTTCGGTTCACGCGTATTGAACGCGAGTGCAGCGAAAGGGTCTCGTTTACCGACGACATCATTGCGAAAGCGACATGTATCCTGCATCGCATCCGTGTGAATAATGCGATCGTGTGAAAAATAAAACGTGAAAAATCCACGTGTGAAAAAGAAACACCTGACGTGTCTGGTGTGTAAAGTTTACATGTAAAGGTCGTGGGAGTTTTCTGCGCTCTGATTGGCTAATAGCTAATGAGTGCAGCCCATTATCCAATCCGTACACAGAGGGCGTGGCTTCCCAGAATACAGGTGGAGAAGGAAGGAGTCGCTGCTTTACACACCTTTTCCCGATCCAGCCAAGGCGTTGATGGCCAAAGCAATGATGTAAACCACCAAAGACAGAAGAAGAACTAAAATCCGCCCGATGTTATGCTCCATGATCGAGCGTGATTTAAACAACAACAAAGCGTCTTTTTATAGTTTCTACACAGAACCTGACTGACTTTCCTCCGAATTCCGGTTAAAACGTCATTAGTCTGCTGTTAACACGCTGTATATGTGCACACAAACAGCACGGAGTATTAATCGACCCTGTTATTTAGTGTAAACGGAGTTACACTAACATTAATATGCTCTAACGCGACACTGTTTACTTTCAGGTTTCGTAACTTCTCTTCTTCTTCCGCTTTTACAAGGGGGACTGAGTGACATTATCAGGTTTACATCGCCATCTGCTGGCCTGGGAGTGTAATGAGAGCACAGTGGGAGAAAAAAAAACAAGCCAAATTTTTTGCAGTGGGAAAGCACAACAAAAATCCTGCTATTCAGCGAGAGAGAGAGAGAGAGAGAGAGAGAGAGAGAGAGAGAGAGAGAGAGAGAGAGAGAGAGAAAAAAAAGAAGAAAACATAACAACAAAAGTAGGGAAATATACGCAAGAAAGCTTTTTTTAAAGTAGGAAAGCTGAACAAAATCTAACAGTAGTCTGAGAGATTAAATATCTAGCAAGAGGAAGGAAGGAAGAATTAAAGAAAGAAGGGGCTTAAAAAAAGTAGGACAGCAGGAAAATATACAGGTATTCCTAACTAGAAAAAAAACGAAAGAAAGAACATAAAATAAATAAATAAATAAGAAAGCAGAATAAAAATACTGGTATTTATAGAGATTTTTAAAAAAAATACACAAGCAAGAACGAAAGAAAGACTGTACTTTATAAAGATTGCTTCTATCTGCAAAAAATACATCAAATTAATACAATGTAGATTTATAATTTTAAAATATTTGTTTAATTATTAAAGAAAGAATTGAGAAATAATTGATTCTATGAAGCTACAAAAAATATTTAACATTTATTTAATTAAAAATAAAATAATTTATGAAATGCATTATAGAAATAAAAGAAAGACAAATCTGATCAATAATTTAGAGGAATCATGTGATGTCTATTCTCATCGTCAATGTTTATATAATATTTTTATCTGCATGATGTTCTTCATGGGGGGGGTCCGTTAACTTTCTGAAAACTGGAAGGATGGCTATGTCTCTGTACACTTTTAAACGATTCTAAGCAATAATAATAATAATAATAATTAGGCTAATATTAATAATTATATTTCCCCCTCCTTCATATCAACAGATCCGGCAAATCTGTCCAAAAACCCCCGACTTTAGAAATATGTAAAAGCACATGGCCTGTGTTTATTAGTTTATAAATAGAAGTTTAGCAGAAAACAAGAATAATTACATTATTTAATGTTTACAGCACAAATACATCGCTTGGTAAATGTTTTTGTTTGGGTTTTTTTCCACATATAGAAAAGTATTACCTTCCCTTTCACGAGTTGACTGGAAACGCCTCCTACTGGGCACTTGTGCAACTGCAACAAGGATTTTTGGATTTTGTGTTGTGCATGTAAGGTAAAAATAAATAAATAAATTTAAAAAAAGGGAACTTTACCTTATGACAAGTGTATATCTGAGTTTATTGTAGCAATAAGTCAGATATCCACTGGTCATAATAAAATAAATTTCCATTTTAAAATGACATTTTAGACCTAAATCCTGACCAGGACAACTGTGCATACACGTTCACTGAGATTCTGAATAAAAGGCAGGGCGAAATCATTGTGAATGTTGTCTGTCACTCCTCCTCTTTCCTCCTCATGGTATTTTATGTTCAAAGATTACAGTAGCACAGACCTCAAATAACCTGCTGATCTCAATCCTCCACTGAACAAACCTGTGTGAACTTTAACAGGAATCTGTCAGGGAGACCGCGGGCACCAGAACCGACGAGCTGGAGATCGGAAAAAAGATCACGTGACATTTGTAGACTCCTCATCTCCCCAGTTTGGGTGAAATCAGTGACCCCTGTAGCCTCAGATTCCTGTTCTTGGCTGACAGGAGTGGAACCGGACGTGATCTTCTGCTGTTGTAGACCATCTACCTCAAGGTTCGACATGCTTTTCTGCTCACGGGCGTAAAGAGTGCTTATTTGAGTTACTGTCCACTTCCTGTCAGCTCGAACCAGCCTGACCATTTTGATCAGAAGGACATTTCCCACAGGACTCCCGCTTACTGGATGTTTCTCGTTTTTCCATACCATCGGTGTAAGATCTAGAGACTGTTGTGTTTGAAAATCCTAGGCCTTTTTTTTTTTTTTTAAACACTCAAACAAGCCTTTCCACCATTTTCATCCCCGTCCTGATGTTTGAACATTAACTGACGCTCTTGACCTGTATCTACATGTCTGTATGCATTACACCGCTGGCACATTATTGACTATTTAGATAAAAGCATGAATATACGTGTCCTTATAAAGTAAGAGGTGCGTGTATATGCCACTGGGTCAAAATGGATGACGTCCAGAAGCCCTAAAAATTAAAATAAAAAAGACGACATTATCCAGACAATGAAATCCTCAAGATTTGGTTTTTCTCAGCGTGTAAACATCTGGACATTCCATCACTTAAACCTATTATACAGCTCTCTTCGTTGGTGTACGTTTAAAGTAGCAGTCCAGTGGTCGAAACGTTCAACAGAGACACCACGAGCCAGCGTAAATCAGTTCATACATGATTTATGTTTCATTAAGAGATATAAACAATGCCATGTTGGGTCACTGAAACCAGAGGTGTGCACAAAATATTCAGAAAAAGAGGGGGGGGGGGGGTACTAATCAATGAACATGATCAGAAGCTTAGCTGTTCTGTTCCTCGTGCGTTATTTTACACAGAAACGAAGGCCACGGCAGCAAGGAGGCGTTATAATAAATAAAACTGATTTATGCACATTCGCAGCTTCCCATAATACAGAAGCCTAGGACTGGTTTATATTTCCGCGTATTTCGGAACACTTGCACATAACGGGGGCGTGAACGTTAGTGGGAAGAAAAATGAAAAAAAATACATCTGCTAGTTGTAGATGAAATAACACTGAGGACCACCACTTTCTACGTGTTCTGGATCACAGAGAACATGCGGTTAGGCATTATGATACTCGATCGATACGTCGGAGTATACGGTTGCCATTTTCTCCATGAAACAATACACGAGTGTGAAAATAGTGAACGTACTGTAGAAGAAGCTCCTCCATTTGGAGGACTGCACATCGGTCAGAAATATAAACCAGCCCTAAACCAGACAGCTGGAGAACTGAGCCAGCTGATATACAGCAGGATTTCGGCAAAGCTAAGGCACGAGCGAGAGAGAGAGAGAGAGAGAGAGAGAGAGAGAGAGAGAGAGAGAGACAGAGAGAGAGAGATATGAAGTAACAAGTAAAGGAGAGGAGGATCGATTTGTCAGCTCTTCGCCTGCTTCTTTTTCTGCACCAGCTCAGCGAGCAGTTTGTACCGGATCATACACTCCTCCTGTGGACAACACAGAGTTCACGATTAGTCATCACACACACACACACACACACCTTGTGGTGTGCTATTCTAGGAAAATAATGAACGATGAGGTGGTGTGATGCAGCCCATGCACGTTACTATAGAAACGGTACCGTGCGTACTGTTACAGAAAATTAAATCAACACCTTCTGACCAATCAGAATCGAGCATTCAACATCGTCGTGGTGTAAGCATGTTAAGAGATGGAAACGAACGATTTAAGAGAACCGACCCTCACACAACTCGGGTTTATATCCGAAACTTTCTACACCTCAGTAGTTACGGTCCAGTCGAACAGCTCACCTTGCTTTTCCCAGGCACCATTTTGGCGATCTTATCCCAGCGTTCCGCGGTGCCTCGTGGGTACTGCTGTAGCGCCAGCTCCAACTGTCTCTGCTGGTTTTGGGTCCAGACTTCGTCGGAAGCACTCGGTTTTTCCTTCGGATGCTTCTTCTCCTCTTCGCTGTCCTCGTCCACGGCTGCGGGGTCAAAGTCTCTCTGTCTGCGCCCTTTCAGTTTTTCCCGGTCCTCCCCGCTTCCTGTCCCAGCAGCCCCCGCTGCGGATTTTTTGCCTCGCCTCCTCAAGGTTTTGCTCTCCGCTTCCTCGGGTGCGTCGGGCTCCGAAGGCTCTTCGGGAAGCCCGATCTCCTCTCGCTGGGTCATGAGGCTATCTGGGACCGCACTCTTTCCTACCATCGCACTACTCTTTAGCTCCGACAGCTTCACCAACCCTGGGGGGTGGGGTGGGATTTTTGTGTGAGGTCCACTATGTAGTAGTTAGGATTTATTTATTTATTTTTATTTTAATGCGAGAGCAAAATGCTTTAAATTATACTGACCTGATGTGCTGGAGACGCTGTCTTTGACTTGTTTTACTTTTGTCGTAACCTAAAACCAAATCGAAAGTACATTTCCTTAAAAATGCGCAAAAACATGCATAAACATTATAATAAAGCCACGTACTGCTCAAACACCTACGTCGGTGACGGATCTGCACAGCTCATGAGCGATCTTCTCCCATCGGCCCGGTGTTCCTCCAGGAAATTTCACCATGCAGCGAGTCAGCAGACCGAGGTCCTCGTCTGTCCACTCTGGACTCTAAAACATCCAGGTCACGTTACATAATAATGAACGTCAAACCTCGAGCCTCGATCGTGACCGTCTAGACTTGCAGCACAATTCGACAAGTGAAGGACTCACTTTCTTTTTCTGCGATTTCCGATCTTCCAGCCAATCGTCCATTTGATCCTCAATGTCCTCGATGGACGCTCCCTGGTCGTACGCAGGGACGTACGCCGCCTCGCTGGGCTCATAAACCGGAAAGTCCATTTTGGGTTTCTTTACCTTTGGCCGTTTCTCTCCTGCAAGTCCACAAAAGGTGATTCTATTTTCTTTGCAATACAGAATAAGCTTTGTTTACTAGATTTCCAGTATATAAATGATCACGGACCAATTTTGTTGGGCTATTTGAAGTGTTTTTTGATTGTCTATATTTTTATCTCTTATTTGCAGCGTTACTATTTGGTTCGACTTGGATGTACATCTCTAACTTACTTTCATTTTTTATTAATAGTCAATATATTAATATTAATTTCATAAACAAATTATAATCAATTTCAGCGATATTGTTATTTTGAGTTTTATGTTTTCATTCAGTATCAATTATCCACTTTTTTTTTTTTTTTTAACGGTTATCCGTATTAGCATTTAAAGGTAAATATATCTTTACAGTGGTATAAATTGCTCCATAAGGGCCTTACGCCTTACTTTGCTGCATTTCTTGCTCTGCTTGTGCTTGTGCTTCTGCCTGCTCTTTTTCTTTCAGTTTCATTTCGTTGTAGTCTTTGTAGTACTGCTTCACCTCCTGAGATTTAAAAACAAAAGGAAAAACGTGGTGGACCACAGCGCACACAATTCGTAAGTAATGGCACCCATGCTGTGGTAGGCACGTACCTGTATGACATGAGGGAGAGACTTGAGAGAGTAGTAAAGCCAGATGCTCAGCTTGAGCGGCAGAATATCATGCCAGTGAGGTTTATCCGATCTAATGAGGAAATTTAAACGTCGGGACGTGTTCAAAGCGAACCAAATAAAACAATGATTATGTAAAATTACTCTAGACAAGAAAAAAGAAAAAAAAAACAGAGTGTCACCACTACTATGAACTGCTTTTTAAATGCTAAATGCTGTCCCTGGGGACACTTTAAATTTCTCAACTACCGATTGATGATGTATGAGGACATTTTCTTTCATACACCAATAAGTGGCTCACTTCTCATTTTTTTCTTGCCCCGTCGTCTTCGGCTCCTCGGCGAACTTGCCGCTTTGCTTTTTCTTCTTCTCTCTCTTCTTCTTGCTAAGGAGGTCATCCTGAGATAAAAACAGAGGCCCAACGTTTACATCGATCTTCCTGATGTTACACCCATCACGAGTTGTAAATACGTAGTGCAATATTCACCAACTGCTTCTCCAAATAAATGGACCAGATCACGGCGTAGTGGCCCACAGTGAGAATGAGGAAGAGCAGGAAGCCCAGCTCTCCGTTGCTCATCTTCCGGACACGGCGGTAGTAGAACACGGGCTGCCTCCAGTCAGGAAGTCCATTAACCAGGATGTCATCATACCTGTGCGAGAGAAGGTGCTAGAGTTATGCATGGAAATATCCAATGTGAACGGTTTCACTGGATTGCAAACCAGCAACAAGTATGATTGTCAAATTCGAGATTTAAAAAGAATTCAATAAAAGCCTTGAGTGATGACCCTTCACCATATCCTAACCTTAACTCATGCCTTGAAACAATGTAGACTGGATTAGGATTAGACTTGTAACGGAAGGTCTTCACAAACATCCCTGAAGGCACGTGATGTACAAGTAGAAATGTGGGAAAGCAATTTTTTTTTTAATTATATATCACACACCTTTTTCTCCTTTCATCATCTTTAAGAACTTCATAGATGGCAACAAGCTGGAATTGAAAGGAAAAACAAATTCAGACAATTTTACTGTTATTGTTTTTTGTTTTTTAACGCCATAAGTAGAACACATCCCTGAGAGACGCATACAAAGCGTCTCGCTTTCTCCGTGAGCTCGTCTTACTTGGCGGAACTGGGTTTCTGCGTTCTCGTCTTTGTTTTTATCCGGGTGAAGGATGAGGGAAAGCCTCCTGTACGCCTTTCTGATCTCAGAGGACGGGGTATCCTGTGAAAGGGACACGGAGTTAACAAATCAAGAACAGACGATCAAGTTCAGATAGAAATAGAAAAATTGCCGCATTCGGGGTTAATTATTTATTTTTTCCCCTTCTTCTTGTCTTCAGACGGCAATCGTTGGGTATCTCGACTCTGTTTAAACAGAATCTCTCTTGTACTCGCACTATAATCGGAGCAAAGCGTCCGAATTCTGTCTCTCTATAATACTTGCCGATACTTCCTACATGACTCGAACACGTCGCGCTGCGATAGATTTGCAGTCATACATCATAACCATTTTATTCTTCCCATGATACACCGTCTTAATAATTCATTAATCATTCTTTATTTATTTTGTAACTTACTCTTTGAATACACTCCTGCTCAGGATCTATTAGGATTCTATTTAGAGCCATTTTTATTGTATGTACACGTTGCGCTGACTTAAAATTGTTTTTAGGAACTAGCTGACGCAGCATAGGAATGTCATACGTGTAGGCCTATTTTATTTATCACAATATTGTGTGTGTGTGTGTGTGTGTATTAATACAGCTGGAGCTTAATGTTCAGATGTAATGTGTAACACTTTAACAGCTGCCACTGCAGACCTAAACAGACTGAAATGATCATGAAACAGATACCGACTTTTAAACCTTTTAATAGATCTGATCAGATCATTTTATAAAGGAAATCAAATAAATAAACATAGCAAACTCAACGCATGGTCTCGAACATAAATGAATCCGCCTTGGTGCAAAATGAATAGATGATTAGGATTTAATGTTTGCATGACATGGCCAGATTGCTGCTAGGCCTAAAGCCTCGGCGTTTCCTGCACACTGCTCCCGCTACTCAGGCGCTGTATCGGGGAGGCGGCCTAAAATACTTCCGCTGACCCGTTATCCCCAGGAGCATAACAAAACGAATTAAGAAAAACAAAAACAGGACCCAACCCCAAACACGAGCCTTAAGTAAAAGTATGCGTCATGTAAATGGAAGATTTATAATTCCAGCCTGGCTTGTTTTAAATATAAGGACGTGATATATTACGAGCCTTTGAAGAGGCGGAAATTGCAATAGTAACAGTAACAGCAGCAGTCGCGCGCTCCGCCGCTACAAAGTTCAGAGACAGGCCGGGATTAAACACCAGGACGAGACGCGGGAGAGAATAAAGAAAGGGAAGGAGAACGGATAAAGTAATCGACGGCGCTTTACCGGGTTAACGGACAGGAATTCGTAAAACGTTTGTGGGATTTCCTCAACCAGGTCGAACAGCTCTAAATCCGCGTCCCACGCTGCAGTGAGCTCGGGCTGGACGAGGACCAAGACAAGGCCGGCGGACAACACGACAACTCTCAGGACCTCCGGAGAAGCCATTACGATCGCTCGGGAACACAAACAGACGCGTCTTAACGTGCGATTTCAGTGGTCCATAATCTCAGATTTCACTGGCTATACACGGCTACGCACAGCTCCCCGTGTAGCCGGAGAAAACGTGGCTGGTTCACTTGGGCTACGTGGAAAAGCTCCACGGCGCCGGGTTTCACACGCAGCCGCCACAGGCGCGACCAATCAGGGCTGAGCTGCTCAGACACGTCGCCGTCTACGGAGAACAGTCAAAAGGGATCCCTTTGTGGGGAGGAAGGAAGGGGGGGGGGCGCATCCTAAATATCCATCTTCTCCCTATATACGTGTCCTAGATCTGAAGTGGAATAATCTCCACGATTGACTTGAGTGCTGATCCAGTAGAGAGGGATTTGAGATTCAGCCCCATGTTAGCCATGCCCGGGAGAGGATCCCTGGAGATCTGGGGGATTTTTTTTTTTTTTTAAGAAAGAAAAAAGGACTCATAGTAGTGATTCATTCATGTTTCATTGATTCATTCTTTAATTCATTGCTTCATTCTTTCATTCATTCATTATTGATTCATTCATTGATTCATTCATTGATTCATTCATTGTTTCATTGCTTCATTGATTCGCTGATTCATTCATTCATTCATTCATTCATTATTGCTTCGTTGATTGATTGATTGATTCATTCATTCATTCATTTATTCATTGATTCATTGATTAATTGATTCATTCATTCAATCATCTGCGTTTGCTTGCGTGTGTTTAGACAGCTGAGCAACATACTGGAACTAAAAATCCGTGACTAGACATTTATCTTTGTATAAATCACCAGATCTTTCTTAAATGCAGCCTGTAGGAAGCTTTGCACTGATTTCCGAGCAGAACACTTCGGTTATGAGTAATCTGGTGGCATCATGGAGGTGTTTTCAGTATTGTGATAGTTTCCATAGGAAAGGACTGGTGCTTTCATTAAACTCATAACAGAGAGCAAATGGTATTAAATCGGATCTTTGGAACATTTGGACTTTTCCCTTGATTAAATTGGAACTCTACAGAATAATTAATTAATAATTTGAGCATGGTCATGTTCTACATTCATTTCATTTGATAGTAGGTTATCAACCAATTCTGTACATTTAAGATATATATATATATATATATATATACACACACACACAAATAATCTTTTTATCTCTTGATTAAAAAACCCCCCACCAAGCCTTTGAAACGACACCGTCGTCATGGAGACATGCTGATACATTATATTCATCATCAACACATTATATTACACCACACGACCTAAAGCATCCGTTTTCTAAACCATATTAAGTTTATGGGGCTTTTTTTTTTTTTTACTCCATTCTCAAACGTTTTGCTTTTCCAAAGTGCCGTCATTCTCTTGTTTTTTCTCTTCTTCTTCTCCCCTACAAATATAAATGCATCTTCTCGATACAACCGGTGGATAATAACCCATGAATGACCATCAATGCGTAGGCTATTGGAATCAATCCGTGAATTTCTTCTTCTTCTTTTTTTTCTTCTTCTAGATTTGATATAAAACGACATGCGTCGACATGAACACCATGTCAGATATATTATAGGTTTATGAGACTCTTAATCACGAGGGAGAAACTTTATGCTTTTGAAATGAATTTGTAATATTGTGTTGATGAGCGCAAAAATATTTTGTAAGAAGATGAACAACAAAAACAATACTAATATTATTAATAATAATAATTGCCGCTTTTGTTAATTATGTATTATTATTATTATTATTATTATTATTATTATTATTATTATTATTATTATTGTTGTTGTTGTTGTTGTGGTTTATTTAGTTAAATCATTCAAAAGTTGAAACTGCAAGGGGGAAAAAATGAAGTTAAACAATTGCTGTGTATAAATAAAATAGGTTAAAATAGTCTAATATAAGATATAAAAAAACTACATTTGCATTCGCTAATGCTGTAAGTCCATTTAAAATTCTGAAGCGACCATTACGGATACTTTACTCCACATTTTTTAAACAGTTAGGCCTATTTATTTATTTATATATTTATTTACTAACATTAAAGAGAAGACTATTATCCAGATCTCCTTTTAAATGTCTAAGGGTGAAGATGTCCTGGGACGCAGTAGGGACATTAGTAGGGACATTAGTAGAATTACAACCCCTGATGAAAAAAAAAATATATATATATATATATATATATATATATATAATACAAATTGAAGTTACCAATAGATGACCATACATTTGTTTATTGTTTTGGTATTGTCTCAGGAATGTGAGTGATGGTCATGCCATCTGCGACTCTGAGATCTGCAAACTCAGCTGCACAACTCCTGACCTCCATCTATCACTTCAGCCACAAATCAATGAACCAATCAATAATCAATCAGCCAGTCGATCAATAGATCGGTAAACCCGTTTGGTAAAGACAAACACAGAGCCTAAAAGACACACAGGTACCAAACTAATGGAGTAAAAAAAAAAAAATCCCAGTTTGGACTCCATTTCAACCTGAACTAGACTTGATTCGAATGTTGGTAAGTTGTATTTAAACGATTGCCATTTGCGTGGTATTTCCATTTATAGTATCGCTGCACGATATATCGCGTGTTAATCATTGCCGCGATATTATCATTGGAAACATTACAAAAAGTTGCGAAATGGAAATCAGGCTTTTTTTTCTCTCTCTCTCTCTCTCTCTCCACCTAAGATCTTCTTGGTAGACGCTCTCTGTGAGTGTTTTTGAGAATTTGGATGATATTTAAACGGTCCAATGATGAGAAATTCAACAAAAATCAACAAAAGGTTTTGCATCAAGTGAATTTTTAATAGAGTATGCTGCGTGTTCCATTTAGTCGAATATAGAATCAGCTCTAGGCACCCATGCGGAGGGTTTGTCTAGATTGGCTACACAAACACACACACACAGCATTATAATGTCATGTCAGTTGGAGACCATTGAGTGTGAATGTAGGGAAAGTCTTCGGGTTTCAGTCTCTGGATGATGTGATGTCAGAAACCTGAGAAATGAAACGCAAACTGAAGGCTACATCATCTAAAAGGAAATTCCCGCACGAGGTGGATTATTTACCAAGTCACGACAGCCCACAAGTGCGCCTTCTTTCTTTGTTCGCACCTCTTACGTCTTATGGTCCGGTGTTGCCAGATTGGGTTAATATCTTACACTTTCAACAGGAGTTTTACCTACACACATTAATAATAATAATAATAATAATAATAATAATAATAATAATAATAATAATAATAATAATAATAATAATAATAATAAACCTCCAAAATTATTTACATAATTAGCAACATACTGAGGAAAAAAATATATATATTTTTTCATCAAATACATTATAATTAAGACTGGCACCCTGTCCAGGGTGTATCCCGCCTTGTGCCCGATGTTCCCTGGGTAAGGCTCCAGGTACCCCCGCGACCCTGAAAAAGGAGTAAGCGGTAGAAGATGGATGGGATGGATGGATATTATAATTAAAAATGAATATTACTTAATTAATGCAATCAGGAGAGTAGACAATGTTAGCAACATGAATGAACAATGTGATTTCGGATTGTTGTATTTTATTACACCATTATTTATTTACATATTTATTTTAACAGTAGTTATGGGCCGAGCCAAAGCAAACCCAACTCGGAAGTCGGGGAATCTGGCAACACGTGTGACGTCACTGAGGTTCGCGAGCTGCTGCTGCCTCGTGCTCTGGTGTCCACACTGCAGTCAGAGACCCGAGTCTGGCTGTCCTGAGCACATCTCTTGTCTTTAAAAACAGAACTTGAGCACTGATGATACACAGTGAGCAGAGATGCCTGGGTTTAACATCAGCCTGCGCCTGAGGGTTGTATGCACCCCGCACCAAAAAAAAACACGCAAACACGTGCACAATAAAAATCTGCAGCTCACAGGTGCTAGGTGGAGCATCAGCTTCCTCTTGGTCAGACTTCTTAAACACTGCGGAAGTTGATTGAATACTGAAGACTTTGCTGTAGGACAAAAACTGCTCTCTCAAATATTCATACGGATTTTTCCCCCCAACATGAAATAACAAATATTTTACTCAACGACTTCAGTCCTAATTATCAGCTGAATAGAATTTCTCTCTCTCTCTCTCTCTCTCTCTCTCTCTCTCTCTCTCTCTCTCTCTCTCTCTCTGAGCATTTCTCTCTTACTGTAGAATTTAAGCTGATGCCATTATTCTATCTATCTATCTATCTATCTATCTATCTATCTATCTATCTATCTATCTATCTATCTATCTATCTATCTATCTATCTATCTATCTATCTATCTATCTATCTATCATTTACGCTCACATCTGTCTCTCTTTCTCCTCCATTTATAGAATTTACGGTTATAACATCTCTCTCCTTCCATTTATCTATCTCTCAGAAGTCCCTACAACATATAAAATATCTCTCTGTCTCTCGCTGTAGAATTTATAGACATTTCTTCTATCTATCTATCTATCTATCTATCTATCTATCTATCTATCTATCTATCTATCTATCTATCTATCTATCTATCTATCTATCTATCTATCTATCTATCTATCTATCTATCTACCTATATATCTATCTATCTATCACATCTGTCTCTTCTTACTCTCACATATCTCTCTATATCCACACACACACATATATATATATATATATATAAAAAAATATATATATATATATATATATATATATATATATATATATATATATATATATATATATATATATATATATATATATATTCTCTCCACGCTTAAAATATATAACATCTCTCTCTCTCTCTCTCTCTCTCTCTCTCTCTCTCTCTCTCTCTCTATCTATCTATCAGCAAATATGGTCCATTCTATATTAGGTGTTATGTTTCACAGGTGATCACGCGCACAGTCTTCAAGCGTTCCATATTTAAAAATAAAGTGTGTGTGTGTGTGTGTGTGTGTGTGTTTGGATGTGTGAAAGAGAGATTCTGCATTTCCCCATGCGAACAAGTGAGAGTAGTCTAATTAAATTATATAAATTATACAAATTATATATATATAAATTATATATATATATATATATATATATATATATATATATATATATATATATATATATATATATATATATATATATATATATATATGTGTGTGTGTGTGTGTGTGTGTGTGTGTGTGTGTGTGTGTGTGTGTGTGTGTGTGTGTGTGTGTGTGTGTGTGTTTTAAATGCAAAATGCTAAGCATGGACATAATTCTTCAAGAAAAAAAAAGTTATACCGTTTAACTGATACAAACGACATACTGTGACGTTTGTGAATAAAGCCGTAGTTAACTTTGAGCTTTATTCTAATGTCCTTCGGTTGACCTCTGTCCCTTCTCTTCTGGTGTTATAAAGCTCGTGCGCGCTACAAAGGAGGGATTTTCATTTCAATTGATTTATTACTAATAGGTTTCCATTTATTTATCATGTTGTGCGAACGCCTTATCGCCTGGTCTGTAAGTGCGCCTCTTCCGACTTTCACTTCCATTCGCGCAGTCATACTGACATAATGTCCTACCGTACTGCGATCGAGGATGAAGCCCGGTGACACATTCTGCGGGGAAGGACATGTCGGTACAGATACAGATTTCCCCCAAAAATCCATTTGCTTGCAGGGTTAGAAAAAAAAAAAAAAACACAAAAAAACAAAACAACAACGAATTTCCCCGACACACGACACGGTGCTAACTAAGTTTACACCTTTTTTATTTTTTATTTGTTTTTTTTACAGAAAGTCGCCCTGTGAACAGACCGAGACAGGGATTCCACACTGTCAATCATATTGGCGGGGTTAAAAACAAGACTTTAAGTTGTCTGCATCTGAATATGTTCTAGTCTTAGTCTATGCACTTTTGCTTTTATTTATTTACTTATTTATTTTTTATTAAAAGATACGCAAGACGTTCTGTCGTGTTCCTGAAACTTAATACGCGAAAAAAAAGAGAAATAAATAAATGCAAAGCAAGTTTCTGGAGAAGCCGAGGTCCACATATGGTAATGACCGAAAGTACCCAACCGCCCCATGAATAAATAAATAAATAAATAAATAAATACAAAATAAATACAATTTTAATTTTAAAATGTTTAAAAGTTCCGCCCCCCCCCCTCTTTATTTAATTTGTTGGGTGCCTATTTAAGAACACACTGTCCATCAGCTAGGACTTAAAAGTAATGGCTCCTTTAAGACCTTTCAGAGGTTCTCACTAAATTGAGGGTTCTTGTAGATACCAAAAAAAACTCCAGGAGTCTTTCTTTTCTTTCTTTCTTCTTCTTTTTTTTTAATTTATGTATGTACCTATAGCATTTCTATGTATGTAGCCTATTTGTAAACTGTCTTCATGCATACTTGCACAGACACAGACATAACATTCATCCTTCATAACAATAGATAATACAGCGTCCATCAGCCGTTATAGAAAGCTTGACATTTTTTTTAAATAAAGAGCCCAACGCCAGATTTCCTTCACTCTCACAAACAAAACACTGAACTGAGGTGGTGCCCTTAAAGCTACACCTTTTCCACATTTCATCTCTAAACTTGGATATAGTGTAGGTACATACAGCTATTTATTTAATTATTATTATTATTATTATTATTATTATTATTTTTTTTTTTTTTTTACAGTAAATCATTAACGGTATGTTAAAGATCTACACTCCTTGACTTTAAGCTTACACATTTTCGTGTTTATCTTTTACCTCGAAATGTCCTTTATTTTTGTTTTGTTCATTATTTATTATTATTATTATTATTTATTATTATTATTATTATTATTATTATTATTATTATTATTATTATTTTGTATAAGTAGGATATTAGACTAATCTAAAGCCTAATTAAAGGTGCAAACGTGGTCCAGTTAGGTCGGACCCTTTCAATAATTTCCGAGCCACATTGCCCTGTAAGAACATACACAGTGAAGGTGTTAAAGGTGTATAATCTTGATGTATGGTACCACCCCAGGGACAAGTAATGGTACCGTTTAGTACCTTTAATCTGAGTGCATGTCGCTACAGTATCCAGTTATCGAAAATAGTACGTTATTGTTTGGTGTGTGTGTGTGTGTGTGTGTGTGTGTGTGTGTGTGTGTGTGTGTGTGTAAAAGCATAAAGCTGGTGTTTCTTATACTCCAGCGGTTTTTTGCGGTTTTGCAAAACCTCGTTTACGACTCGTGTGTGTGTGTGTGTGTGTGTGTGTGTGTGTGTGTGTGTGTGTGTATATTATACATGATATATTATATAGACGGCAGTCTGACACAAAGAGTGTATAGCGCTGGCTGGGTAAGTGGGGGTCTTCTATTGATAATACCCCCCACCCCTTTCTAATTCCCAGACCGCCCGTGAGGATTGAGACCACGTGACCGCGTGCGGGGCGGTCGAACTAAAGCCATTTTGGGGACTGTGGTGGTGTCAGTTTGCGAAGCAGCACCTTCTTTAACCAGCGCTGAACGGCAACCGAGTACCGATCTTTACCAGGATTCTACCATCCAAGCCTTTTTTTTTTTTAAATTGTTTTGTTTTGTTGTTGTTTGAGATCTGTGGATTCCTCACCGCTTGTGGATCGGATGAGTGTGCGGGGGGTGGGGGGGGGTTTGCGGTGTAATGTGTTTTGTTTTTTTTTGTCTGCGTGTGAAAAGGCGTTCTCTCGCCGAGGCTGCGATGAGCGCGGCGGCTCTGCTACGTTAGAACCGCTGCAACTGACAGCCAGTGTGTGTGTGTGTGTGTGTGTGTGTGTGTGTGTGTGCACTTCACTCCAAGATGGCCGCTTGGTGCTTAACGCTGGTTTTTTGCTGATCCGATCTCAAGTTTCTTCGTGTGCTTAAAAAAAAAACAAGAAAAAAACAACATAAAAACCAAGGCGACTGCTGAGCGAGTCTCGGAGCAGAGCAGGTACGTTCTGTGCGTGAACGCGGACTTTATAACGCGTTATAAGAGACCCTCTGTTGCACACCGACACAATGTTGCGTCCTGTGTGTAGATCTCTCGTAGCCTGCATATGCGTGTGTGTGTGTGTGTGTGTGTGTATGGGGGACGGGGGGGACGGGGGGGGGACGGACGGACGGACGCGTGTATATCTGTCATAGGTGAGTGTGTGCGTGTCACTAGAAAATGTGCGTGATTCACGCGGAGTTGTTTGCCGTTCACGCGCTTTGTGCGTGTTGCATCGACTTTGCAAGTCGAATCGCTCAGAGCAACAAAAAAAAAAAAACAATAAAAAAAAATAAAACACCGCAAGCGCCATGAGTCACGCACCCGCTCCACTTTCTATCATTTGTTCTGGGTAAAATATGGAACAAGTCGTGTTGGAGTGTATACACACGTGTTGTGTGGACGGTGTAGATGTTCAGAAATCCGACATAACCGTGTTCTGTTGGCGCAATCCGATTTTATGAACTTAACTTCACACGGTGGTCTTTCTTCACCTTCTTCTTCTTCTTCTTCTTCTTCTCCTTCTTCTTCTTCTTCTTCTTCTTCTTCTTCTTCTTCTTCTTCTTCTTCTTCTGTTAGGCCTACACACTTATTATAAGTCGAAATAAAGAATGACAGTCGCATTTGCCTCTCCGAACGGGTTTTGATAACTGTGTCATGAATCGGATGTTTGGAGAAAATTGAGCTTATGTGCCGGGACGCTTCAGATTTGCCTTCAACACCAAAACGTTCATTTTTAGAGATATCAGTCAAATAAATAAATAAATAAATAAGCAAACGAACTTGTTCCGAACAAGCCGTCTTCGACATACAATTTAAACTACTTTTTTTTTTTTTTTTTTTTTTTAATGATGGAGTTTCAGTCTGGAAATAAAACGGCGAGGGAAAGAAAAAAGAACTGGGAGATCTCCCATAACTTTGGGACAGGTGACAGTGAAGCCATGAGTTTAAAAGCAGGAATTGAGGCAGGTTTGTTAATTAATACCTCTGTATAAATATTTCAAACAGGGCCTACAGAATATCCATTCTCAGATTATTTCAGCAGATCCACCAATATATTACCGTGTCTCATATATATATATATATATATATATATATATATATATATATATATATATATATATATATATATAT